>JBAMJV010006447.1:15000-232723 GCA_037951105.1 Echinarachnius parma | reverse complement strand
ACGGGATGCAATGATTCAAGAGATAGTTCAACTGTTAGTAATCTGTACTTACCTACTACCGTGACACTGAACGTACACGTTGCAGTGTTTCCCCATGCATCCATAGCGGTATAGGTCACAGTCGTTGTCCCGATGGGAAACGAGTCTCCAGGATTATAGTTTGAAGTTAGAATAACCAATATCCCTGCAGCAGGCGGCGTCCATGTGATACTGACTGTGTCCCCAGAAGTGGAATTCCCAGTTATATCCGAGGGACATTCAGAAATGCTCAGTGCTTGAGAATATAGGGGTAAATGATAAACGAGTGTTTGTGAAAGAGATGGGTAACGGTTACATAGTAGATATCCCATCATAAAAACACCACAACTTCATATGCATAGGGGGCTGCACCAAAGAGTTATGAACATGTCATTGTGTTGTTATTGCTGTTGGTGTAATTTTGAATATGTTTTGGTTTGTTGTTGTTGTTGTCATGCTTGTTGGTTTGGATGGTTTTGTGGTTGTTCTTGTAGAGCAGAAATACAAAAATAATTCAGATTCTAAAAACAACTTCCTCATAATGTCGAACATGTACACTGAGGTGAAATATTTGTTTTTTTTAAATATTGTTATAAAATGTTAAAGGGGTAGTACAGTTTCGGTAAGGCTGAACTTTAGTAACCAAACCTACACAATAACTCTACAAACTAATAGTTCTAACTCCATCATGTTCGAAAGGTATACAAAATTACAAACGATTAAGTAAAAAGCCCGTTATCATTCAAAAAGAGCCATTAAAACACAAGAGGGCGCTTTCTAAAAAGGCATTGGTTTCAACCATTTTTCATACAAAATTATACATGTGATGTTTTTTTGAAACAATGATTAAATAGAGAGATCATCAACAACTATTTTTAAAAGTTTTTGAAAGTTGTTTGAAAAAGTGCAAGCATTTTTTTAATTTTTTGAAAAAAACATCTTATTATTTGGGCCCCAAAGAATTATAGGTTCAGATATATTTATTGATATTTCAGTCGTTTCTGGGTCGATTTTGACCAAATAAAGTTTATTCTGCCATTAAAATTGCATGTTCTCTCAAATCCGACACTCAGTTTTTCATTACCTCACAAAAAAAAACAAAAAAAAAAGTATCAGTATAATAAGTTCATTACATGCGTAATGCGCTTGAATGTGTCGAATAGACCGATAAATGCAAATATTTTAGTGGCGTAATGTGGTCGGCCTGAATGGGGGGGGGGGGGGGAGGGGGAGGGGGGGGGGGGTAAGTGGGATACTTACATGTGTGAGGTAATACAAATCTGAGTGTCGAATTTGAAAGAACGTGCAATTTTAATGGCAGAATAAACTTTATTTGGTCAAAATCGGTTCAGAAATGACTGAAATATGAAGAGCTCGTGTCCATTTTCAACTTCCGAAGATACTTCTTCAAGTTCTTCACAGGGCATCGTGAACTTCCAGCGACAGAATACATCTGACCGCCCTGACTTTCTTCATTATCATCTCGATGATGTTTGGTGATCATGTCCCTCAAAGTGACAAATTATTTTTCCTCTTGCTCATGGAGTATGAAATCTCCAGGTTTCATGTTCCTCAAGTTTTCCATACCCGGTTGGCAAAGTAGATCATGCAATCTATAACAACCTTAAGCCTAGTGCCCATTTAACGATCTGGGCCTAGCGATCTAGAGCGATCTTGCCCGAATAGGAGCGATCCCCTGAGATCTGTGGTTAAGTCGCCAAGTGGGCACCAATGGCCGCACCAGATCGCTGTAACTCGTGTCCGCAAGGGTGGTGTCGGTTGCGGTCGCCGGGGTTTTGACATGTTCAAAAATCTGGCGACCAGGTCGGTCTCGATCGCATTCGCGGCGATCTGGTGCGATCTGGTGCGATCTGGTGCGGCCATTGGTGCCCACTTTGCGACTTAACACAGATCTCAGGGGATCGCTCCTATTCGGACAAGATCGCATAGGCCTAGCGACCTTGGAATCATCAGTTCGCAGTGAGTCAGCCTAATTCCATTGTGTACGCGATCTTTTCAATTTGGCCTCCTTGGGGTCATAGCTTGGCCCCTATTTCCACCCATTGTCAAGGAATACAATAACGAGGAATTCACGCTTTTTTTATTCTGAATTTGTTGGCGAGGCATGGCTAGCCGTTTGAACATTTATTTCCTTTTCTTGATATCAAGAGTTACCAACAGCAAATCATGTATTGATATCAACAATTCAAGATATCAAGAAAAGAATTCTTGATTCTTGCAGGGCGCCTTTGTAGAGCAGTTTCGCATAACTGAACATTGAATTCTTGATATCAAGAAACCATTTTCTGTTGCTAACCAATGGCAATTCCTGATTTCAAAAATTCAACTCCTGGCATCAAGAAATCGAATTCTTGATATCAAGAAATCGAACTCTGGATATCAAGAAATCGAACTCTGGATATCATTAATTTATTTCCTGATATCAATAATTTAATTATTGATATTTGAAAACAGAATTCCTGATATCAAGGATTGAATTCCTGATATCAGGAAACATGAAAAATTGCCCAAATGGCTATTACTGAGTGGAACTTCAAGGGGGGGGGGGGAGGGTCTAAAGAGAAAGGAGATAGATTGGAAAGGTGAGTTACTTACCAACCCTCCCAATACCATGGACATATTCAATGTGTAAAGAACAGGCTTATAATGAAATCCAAAAGGAATTCGTATCCTTAGGAAGTGTTCACGGTGAATATCCAAACTTTCATGTTTCTATATTGTTACAATCTGCCCTTAATTCCTAGTTTGATTAGTGTTTGAGTGCTCTATTGTGATTATCGCAATATTATCATAATATTGCGTTATATGAACAGTGGCGTAGCTCGGATTTTTTAAGCGGGAGGGCACTGAGGGGACCTTACGTTTTCGTGGGGGGCACAATATATACATTTACTTTTCAGCGTTGGAGGTAGCTGAAATGTTTTAACCATTATGGAAAAGTCCCATCCTTTACATGTTCAATTACCATCTCAGGGTTGCCAACTTTGAGCCAGAGGTGAGAGTGAGACATTGCGAGGGAGCGAAGCGACTGAGAGGGGGGGAGGGTGTGGGAGGGGGTTGTCACACCTCCCACGGTAGGGAGCTTTTGCATTTGGACTTGAAATTGTGCAATCTGGTGCATACCTAGATAGGAAATTCGGGCTTAAGATTAACTGTATCTGGGAAAGCGTGTTCTGATTTGATCGACCAAAAATATATTTTTCACGAAGAAAACAAATAATTGGCACACTGATAAATATGCACGTTGCTAAACTCCTAGTAATTAACGGTACATTAACTTAATTGACTTACGGTAACGGACGTTTGTGAAGGGGGATCGGTATCTAATCTAGATCATGATGGCGCATCTTCGAACCAGAGATGTGGTTCGAACCCTCTTTCTTTGTATTATATTGTTCTACGTACGTCACTGTTTTTTTTTATTCATTTTTTTGTTTGTAGCAAGCATGAATTTTCAGTGGGGGGCACCTGGGGGGGGGGGGCACAGACAATTTGTGGGGGCACGTGCCCCCCGCCCCCCCCCCCCCCCCCCCGTAGCAACACCCCTGTATATGAACAGTTTCATGTGACAGCAACTACACACTAGAGATATTTCCTATAGAATAATACACATAATTTAATTATTGATATTTGAAAACAGAATTCCTGATATCAAGGATTGAATTCCTGATATCAGGAAATATGAAAAATTGCCCAAATGGCTATTTTTGTGCGATCCCGCACGACATGCGATCGAGAACGAAATGTTTAAACATGTCCAAAACCTTGCGACCGCAACCGACACCACCCTTGCGGACGCGAGTTACACTATTACGTTTCACCCAAGTTAGAAAATATCCGCTTCTCAGGCCTGAGGAGAGGTTGAGAGATTCGTGCCTCTAGTAGAATTTTATCACCGTTTACACCGTTCTTATCGGTTTACTGCGTGTAACCGGAGGAGATTATCTCTATAATACCACTAGGTCTCGGGGGCAGTTAACAGGGCATGGAATGTTGACGAAAGCTATTAAAATGGTTGAGTTGATTTCCACCGGTTGAGTTGATTTCCACGGCTAACTTAGTGAAACGTAATCGATCTGGTGCGGCCATTGGTGCCCACTTTGCGACTGAACAACAGATCTCAGGGATCGCTCCTATTCGGGCAAGATCGCTAGGCGCAGATCGCAAGGTGGGCACTGGGTTTATTAAAAAAAACTCGCAAAGTGTATTCTGATGTCAAGACAAGCAAGAGCGAACAATACCTGGCTCTAATTTTCAACGATGCGCGTATGCGTGGAAATGGGGACAATAGGAAGTCGCCATGAGATCGCATAGTGGGCACCGAAATGATCGAGTACGCAATGAGGTCGGGCTGACTCGCGGCGAACTGGTGCGATTCACACCGAACTGAGATCGCTAGCAACTCGGGCTAGATCGCAAGCGCAGATCGCCTAATGGGCACTGGGCTTAAAGTTGCAGATCTCTTGGTTTTGAAAGATAAAAACTGTCTTGAATGACTGTCATGTCAGCATCGCTGATGAATGGATGATGCTTTACGCAACCCTTTCCACTGGATTTCAGTTTAACAATCGTAGCCTTGAACACACGATTAGACAAAGGTAAGTCCTTACCTTTGATGTCCACACCTTTGATTGACAAAAAGTGTCGTTGGAGAGTAAACTTGATACAGTGCATAGCTTTTAGCCGAGTACACGTCCCCTTTCTTTGTGTGGGCACCGGCGTAAAAACGTGAAAGAAGCTTGTCTAAATCACCAATGTCTGTGCTCGCTAACTCGTCAAAATTCACAACAGTGAGAGAGCAGTACGTATTTAATCTGTTTTTTGTGTTTTCGCTATCTGTAGAACCAATAAACTCCTCTAAATCCTCGTCATCGAGTAGTGTGAACCGAACCGTGGCTGCCATTTTGGTGGTTTGTTTACAATAATTATCGCAGCGCGCGCAGCTGCTAGTGCAGCGCTGACGACCCGTTTAATACACAAGTCTATGGAGCGATACCAATCCGATATATCGCGTTGATATTGTGTATATCGTGTTGATATCGATGACAACCATTGATTGCATTGATCGAAGGCATATAGTGACGTCATTTTCATGGTATAGTGCACTATACCATGAAAATGACGTCACGGTATAGCACATTTTTCTATGGGCAAAACTATGTTTGGTCACATGACACTATGTAAACCATGCACTGGACAGGATTTCATTTATGAAGGATATAATAATATATAGCTATACCCCCGGAGTTCTCCATGACAATTGTCCGTGAACAAGTTTAACATGACTATTCGGGTAACTCGTATTAAAGAGATAGTTGAGTTTTGGTAGAGAGGGCGCTACACAAAAAAAAATTTGTGAGATAATGCAAAACTGAGTGTCGAATTTGAAAGAGCATAGAATTTTAATGGCAGAATAAACTTTATTTGATCAAAATCGGTTCAGAAACGGCTGAAATATCCATAAACATAACCATTTGTAATAAATGTGGGGCCCCACAAGTATTGGAACTTTTTGAACCAGCCGTTAAAAATTAATTTTAAAATGCTTCCTCTTTTCAAAAAATTTCAAGAGAGGTTTTTAGATAGTTGTTGTCTCTTTATCTATTCAACAACACATCACACGCACAATATTTTATTTAAAATGGTTTAAACAAATGCGTTTTTTGAAAGCGCGCTCATTAGTCGAAACATCTCTTTTTGAATGATAACAGGCTTTTTACTTAGTCGTTTGTAATTTTTGTATTCCTTTTGAGCATGGTGGAGTTATAACTATTACCCAGCTCAGTGGCGTAGCGAGGGTCAAGTGATTGGGAGGGCACAGCTGCGAGGGAGCGGAGCGACCAAGCCCGAGGGCGCGTAGCGCCCAATTAAGGGGGGAGGGTGTGGGAGGGGGGTGCCCCCCTCCCACGGTAGGGAGCTTTTGCAAATTTGTACTTGAAATAATGCAATTTGGTGCATACCTTGGAAGGAAATTTGATAATACTGAATTAAAGAAATCATTTCCCTCATGATAAAGTATAAACACACAATCAAACCTACGTGTACACACACACCAGACTCAAATACTCTCACGCCGTATGCTTGTCTACATATATTTGGGGGAGGGTGTGGGAGGGGGTTCACCCCCTCCCAATTTTTTTGAAATGTTTGAAATTGGTGTTTAAAATATCACTGTAGAAGTATGGTCATTATTTTCTTTATCATTGTCTTAATCATAGGTGTTAAAATGGTATATAATAGTGAATCTACTCGTTACGTATTTTAAAACGGTAATAGCGAGGAAAGATTAAGCCCGTGAGATGGATCCACGTGATCCTGTATACTATAGAGCCATCGATATAGTCTAGGGCATTGAGCTCCAATGGAACTAAGCAAAAGTGGAGGGGAGACATTGCGAGGAAGCGAAGCGACCGATTGGGGGAGGGTGTGGGAGGGGGTGTCCCCCTCCCACAGTAGGGAGCTTTTGTATTTTGGGGCCTGAAATTGTGCGATTTGGTGCACACCTAAGACAGAAATTTCACGTAATATAAAGTATATAAGTATGGAACCAAACATACTTAATGACAAAGGAGGGGGACAATCTCCTCCCCTTTCTAATGTGGGGGACATAATATTCCAATTTTATTTGCATTCAGCGCATATGGACCGAATTTACTAAAAGATATATTATTTCAAATTATTTTATTTTCCGATGATAGTGTGCTATAGACATGATAGATGAGGGTCTAATAAATTTCGTATATATCAGTATTTCAGAATATGCGCGCGAAGCGCGCGGCAAAAATTAAGATTTACAGTCCTTTTCAAACTAAAAAAAAAACAGCTATGCTCGGGTCCCTTGAATTAGTTTCAGTAGGCCTATGCTCAACTGATGCAGATATCGACTCTAGAGAAGATGACTGGTGCTCCTTCAATCATGCTCATCAACAATATGCCTAGATTATGCATCATGAATTAATGGAACGGGTGCATTTGGAGTGAAGAAATTAGTAAAAGAAGTTTGTCTTTACCTAGACATTTAGGACTACGTAGCGCCTTTATAGCCTGCATGAAGGCGTCAAAATAATTATCTATAAAAGCGGGAGGCAGATTCAAGATCCTAAAAGGGCCCTTGGTATGATAAACGATTTACCATGCTAGGAAGTTTGTTAGGCCTATACGCGCTCTATGTCTTCTGAAATGCGGTGAGCGTCGATCCTCGCGCACGGGACTGAAAATTTGCACAAGGCGCTATATTGGAAGGATTCTTCAAACTGATATAGGTGCGCTATTGCTAGTACTAGGGAACGACTGTTATGTTCTTGGTTATTATCGTTGATAATGATTATTATCACACATTAAATAAAACGTGATAATAATGAATGATATACATTGTAGACACATTTGGCTTCATGTCGGGTCGTCATTTTTTTTTTTTTTTTTTTTTGCCCCCCCCCCCCCCCCCTTCGTAGCTACGCCACTGACCCAGCTAGCCACCTGACGTCGGGC
Source organism: Echinarachnius parma (assembly GCA_037951105.1). NCBI lineage: Eukaryota > Metazoa > Echinodermata > Echinoidea > Clypeasteroida > Echinarachniidae > Echinarachnius > Echinarachnius parma. The sequence goes on along the minus strand of JBAMJV010006447.1, from coordinate 225,196 downwards.
CGATGTCGAAAGTTGTTGGCCGGATGTCGGCATATTGCGGTTGGCTCGAAGTTAAAATGTCCGCCAGCCCAACATCGTCACCACGTCATTTTGTGATACGTCAATTTCTGACAATGGCCCAACATCAACTCATGACATTGGACCAACATAACATTATGATGTGGGCGCGAGGTTAAAATGTCCGCTAGCCCAACATTGTCCCAACATCATTTTGCGATGTGGGGCAAATGTCAATTTCCGACAATGGCCCAACACCAAATCCTGACATAGGACAGATATCAAATTCTGATGTGGGCTCGACGTTAAAATGTCCGCCAGCCCAACATTGTCACCACGTCATTTTGTGATATTGGCATAACGTCAATTTCCGACAATGGCCCAACATCAACTCATGACATTGGACCAACATAACATTATGATATGGGCGCGAGGTTAAAATGTCCACTAGCCCAACATTGTCACAACATCATTCTGTGATGTTGGCCCAACGTCAATTTCTGCCAATGGCCCAATATCAAATCCTGACGTTGGGCCAACATCAAATTCTGACGTTGGCCCGACATTACAATGTCCGCCAGCCCGACATTAGCCCAACGTTATTTTTTATTGTTGGCCCAACATCAAATCTTGACATTGGCCCAACATCAAATTTTGACGTTCGCCCGACGTTTGAATGTCCGCTAACCCAACATTGGCCCAACGTCATTTTCTGATGCTGGACCAACATCAAAATTTGACAATGGCCCAATAATAATAATATACATTTATATAGCGCAAATTGCAAAGAGCCTCTAAGCGCTTAAATGGCCAACGTAGGACCAACATCAAAAAGAAATGTTGGACATTTTAACGTCGGCCAACGTCAGAACATGATGTTCTCTCAACGTCAGGAATCGATGTTGGGCCTACGTTAGAACTGACATTGGGCCATTGTCAATAATTGATGTTGGGCCGAAATCGCAAAATGACGTTGGGCCAGCATTAAAAAAAGACGCCGAGCTGATGTTGGGCTGGCGGACATTTTCACGTCGCGGGGACGTCGCATGTCGCATGTCGGCCCAACGTCCTCTTAAAACGAATTTTACATCGGCCCAACGTTGGCACGACGTCAGGTGGCTAGCTGGGTAGTTTGTAATGTAATGGTGCAGGTTTTGGATACTAAAATTCAGTTTGACTAAAACTGTACTCTCTCTACCAGAACTCAACTATCCCTTTAACCAGTTATTAGCTTATAATCAGGTCTCGATATGAAATGATCTAAGAGAAGGCTCAACTTTGAGTAACGTAATTAAGTGTACTTAACTACTACAGGGTTGTCAACTTTGAGCCAGGGGTGAGAGTGAGACATTGCGAGGGAGCAAAGCGACTGAGCGATGGGAGGGTGTGGTAGCATTTGCATTTTTGGACTTGAAATTGTACAATCTGGTGCATACCTAGATATCTGGGAAAGCGTAATATGATTTGGTCGACTAGAAAGTTTTAATATATTTTCACGAAGAAAACAAATAATTGACACACTAATACAAATGCACCCCAACACACACACACACACACACACACACACACACACACACACACACACACACACACACACACACATATTATTGTTCCAACATAAACCATATGCAACATTGTGTATTATCCAACAATATATACAGCCAAGAATGAGTCCCGAGGGAGCGAATCGACCGAGGGCTGGGGCAGAGAGGGACGAGGGTTTGGGAGGGGGTATCCCCCTCCTAGGGTAAGGAAGATTTTGCATTTATATGGACTTTAAATTGTGCTATCTGGTGCATACAGTGCAGTAGATGTTTTAATGAGGCTAAAACGAATTTCCCTTTCAGATTCCACCGATCGTACTTTCGCGGCTAGAGACACATCATTTTAAAAATGCGATAACTTCAGCTTGCAATAACTTATTTTACAATGTAATATATGACATTGTAGAAAATATTTCACTCTTTGCTTCCATATAATTATTTTTTTAATTTGACAAAGACAAAAAGATGAAAATCAAGTGTAATAACTTGACAAAATTCACTTTTTCATTTTTTTTTCATTCTGCTTGAAAACTTACAAAACGTAGTTGCGTCTCCTTCATATTTATACCATATGAAAGGCAATTTAATACACTTTATAAATATGTCAATTTCGTAGCCGTTTATTTCGTAATCGGGTCAGGAGCCAACAAAGACCAGCAAAGGACAGAATAAAATATCAAATTGTTTGGTGCATCTTTACACTTAACTCAAAGGTGCAATGATGCACCACACTGGTGTAACTGTGCACCTTTAACTTATATTTACACCTGCACTTACACTGAAATTTACACTTACACGTATCTTTTTTTAGGTGCAACTCTGCACCTTTTCCTAAATATACAATATTGCACCCTCAAGGTGCAAACGGTGAAGGATTAAATCTGAACCTTTACCAAAAGGTGAACTTTTGCACTTATATAGGTGCTCCAAGTGTGGCAACGGTTTGTACCTATATAGGAGTAAGATTGACCCATTTTTTCTTAGTGTGTAATGGTGCACTTTTTTGTTACTAAAGTTAAGTTTGACCAATACTCAACTATCCCTTTAAGGAAAATGTTCATGATCAAATTGTAAAAGATTGATTGAATGCTAAAAAAGATTCCAAGACACTCCTATAATTATGGTGTTGCAGAAAGTTACACCATTAAAAGCCGAACAGAAATGGAATTAAATTATTGATGATAATAGAAGAATCTGAATGGTCAGTTTATCATCTAGATAATTTTAGAAGTACTATTAAAACGCAAACTTTCGGTAATTGTTCTTTGTAAAACATGTATTTCATAATGCTATTGATACGAATGATGTTTTGTTTAAAATAACAAAGATAGAATCCCCAACAACAATGTATTGTTCTCATGCAGTCTCCTAAAGAATTATTTGGGTTGTTTTTGTATTTAAAATCTATATATTCCAAAAGCAGCAACCAAACTTCGCTGCTTTTATTGTTTTTTATCAAATACAAAAAGATTAAAGGGATAGTTGAGTTCTGGTAAGGAGAGTACAGTTTTGGTGAAACTGAATTTTAGTAACCAAAACCTGCCTTATTACATTACAAACTAATAGTTATAACTAGAAAGGAACACAAAATTACAAATGACGTATCATAGTAAAGATCATGTTATCATTAAAAAAGAGCCGTTAAAACGTAAAAGGGCGCTCTCTAAACACTCGTCGGTTTCAACCATTTTGAATAAAATATTCTGCATGTGATGTTTTGTTGAAATAGTGATTAGATAGAGAAATAACCAACAACTATCTATATACCTATTTTGTAACTTTTTGAAAAGAGGAAGAGAAAAAAATAAATAAACCTGGGGCCCCAGCTTTATTACAAATTGTTATATTTATGGATATTTCAGCCGTCTCTGAACCGATTTTGATCAAACAAAGATGATATTATTATTTAAATATTATGCTCTTTCAAATTTTACACTCAGTTTTTCATTACCTCACAAACAAAAGTAGTCTAGCGCCCTCTCTACCAAAACTCAACTATCCCTTTAAATATAGATTAGCGGAGAAAAGAAATAAGCTGGGTGCCTATTTTAAAGGGGTAGTTCAGTTTTGGTATAGAGGGCTAAATTTGAAAGAGCATGCAGTTTCAATGACAGAATAAACTTTATTAATATTTGATCAAAATTGGTTTGGCTGAAATATCAATACATATATCCTATCGGAATAAATCTGGGGCCCAGATTTATTCGATGATTTTATTTTTTATTTTAAAAATGCCTAGGTACACTTTTTCAAACATTTTCTAAAAAATATTTTAAACAGTGGTTAATGATCTCTCTATTTAATCATTATTTCAACAAAAGATCACATTCATAATTTTGTGTGAAAATGGTTGAAACCAATTCTTTTTTAGAGAGCACCCTCATGTGTTTTAATGATAACAGGATTTTTACTTAGTCGTTTGTAATTTTCTATACATTTTGAGCATGGTGGAGTTGGTACTATTTGTTTGTAATGGTATTGTGCAGGCTTTGATTACTAAAGCTCAGCCTTACCAAAACTGTACTACCCCTTTAAGGAAATGATCATTTTCAATTGACGATATTTAGACCTTTTTTGTAGTTTTTTTCTAGATATTTCATGTAGAAATAAGATTTTAATTGATTTGATCTTTTTGGTTCTAATGTCTTGATAAAACTGTGTATTATATGATTTGTTATTAATATGTCTTTTGTACTGTTATGTATCCTGTATATATACGTTAATCAAAACTAAAATTTTGTATTGTTGATGTTGATGTACATTTTGTATACTGTTGGTTTGTTGCTGTGGTTATTTTTGTTGATGTTGCTGTTACTAATACTATTGTTTTTCCTGTTACGAGTGAAGTTGCTGCATAGGTTGGGGGTTCAACCCCCCCCCCCCCTTTGACCAAAAAATGGCTGTTTTTGCGGGTTTGAACTCCTCTCCGCCCCCCCCCCCCCCCCCCCCATTCAAATTTTAGCCGGTTTCGACCGACTAAAACCCGGTCTCCGTCCCAAAAATGTTCGAAGATCTCCGGTATCTGGCTCTAAAATTTTGAAAGTACTTGGTCTCGGCTTCGAATTTCTTTTTTTTACAGACCCCCCCCCCCCCCCCCCCCCCCTCACCACTGAGAGGGGTTTCAACTTTGAAGGTACTTGGTCTCGGTCTCGAAAATTTAGAAAGTACTTGGTCTCTGCTTAGAAACAATTTTACGGAATTTTTTTACAGACACCCCCCCCCCCCCCCCCCCCTCCCTCCTTCCCCACCTGAAATGAGTTCTCAACTTTGAAGGTACTTGGTCTCGGTCTCGAAAATGTTGAAGGTACTTGGTCTCGGCTTGGAATTTTTTTCCAAAATAACCCCCCCCCCCCCCTTTAACAAATCATGGGTACGCCACTGTGTTTTCTATTGTTGTTGCCGTTGTTGTTGTTACTGTTGTTGTTGTAGTTATTGTTGATGTTGGATTTGGGGGTTTTGTGGTTGTTCTTGTACATTGACACAGGAAAATGACATTCGGGCAGGATAATTCAGGACCAACTAATAACAAAACATTAATGAACAAGAATCTATTTCAAACCTTGCAAACTCTATTTGTGACCTTACACCACAAAACGACCGTTATGTCGCTGAGGTAGTTTTTCTTTTATTAGCTAAAATAGTCCAATTTTATTCAAAATATGAGATTTAGGATTTTGGTACTATTTTCCTGAATAAGCATATTTTAATCTAGCTTCTGTAACATTTTGAGCGTCAGAAATCATGTTTGAATAATATTTGTTAATCTAATAAATTACAGCGCTGTAATGGAAACTGATCTTTTAAATGGCCCGTTTCTCCCTTATTTTAAAGATGCTTCAGCCATATTCCAAATCTTTGGTGTTCGTTCTATGTTTGAATTGACTTCTATTTTAATGTTTTATGAAAAGCAGCACAATCAGTTTTCCCGACTTATTGGTCATTTTGTGGTGTAAGGTCACATTTGATATAAAATGAGACATACATTCTGATACAAGTTGCATAATGCAACAAGTGTGCTAATTGACAGAGTAAAACACATCGGCGGACGTGGAGATTGACGAGCGGCTCAAAGAACCAGATTAACGTCTTACCCTGTATCATAGTGATGCTTAATCCAACAGTCAGCAGCCCAATGTAGACGAGTAGGTTCGACGCCATGGTGAGTTCCAAAATGTAAGCAAAACCATGAAGTTTGAGAAAATTTCGTTTATGCTTGCATTCCTCCCAAGCAGAGCATCACATACTGAAATGATACAGATTCTGAGGGATTGAGCTGCTTCCACACCTGATGTTGTTGATGTCAATACTTATGTAGAGATAACTCACGTAACCAAGAAATTATAATGCACATAACGCGCATAAAATGTCGATCCTTCCGTTATTCCACATAGAGCAGAAATACGAAAATAATTCAGATTCTAAAATCACTTCCTTATGATGTCAAACTTGCACGCCGAGGCAAAATGTAGATTTGTTTTTTTGTTATAATATTGTTAAAAAAAGGTAAAGAAAGGGGAATTTCTAGAGTATCAGTACAATAAGCTCATAACAAGCACAAGCATCATGAGCTTCAAGAACATGTTTAACGGACCGATGAATGCAAATATTCATTGGCGTAGTGCGGTCGGACTGATTGGGGTGGGGGGCGTACATTGTGTGCGGGGCACACTCTATGTATTACTTTGTATTTAACATTATTTCCCCGTATGTGTTTTATATTGTGTTTATCAAATTATTGTTGGGGCCCCCGTGTCCGCCCCCCCCCCACCCCCCCCCCCCCTCCCCCCTCCCTGTAGCTACACCATTGCAAATAATACAGACTGAGTTTATTGTTAATGGCCCGCGCGATACACGAGTGTTGATGTTTTGTACTACATTGTACTATAGAGCTGGTATAATCTCCTTGTCAATATACATGTAATATTTTTCAACGCTTACTTCCTCAAATAACAATTACGGCACATTTTGTAATATAGGTTTTCCCAATCAATGTCGTTATGTTTTCATGCAATTTCCTATCAGCAGCATTTAATTTCGACATTATCGTTATATCGTTATTCAAATTCGTTTTTAGTCATTCATATTAAAGGGATAGTTGAGTTCTGGTAAGGAGAGTACAGTTTTGGTGAAACTGAATTTTAGTAAACAAAACCTGCATCATTACATTACAAACTAATAGTTATAACTAGAAAGGAACACAAAATTACAAATGACGTAGTAAAGATCGTGTTATCATTAAAAAAAGAGCCGTTAAAACGTAAGAGGGCGCTCTCTAAACACTCATCGGTTTCAACCATTTTGAATAAAATATGGTGCATGTGATGTTTTGTTGAAATAGTGATTAGATAGAGAAATAACCAACAACTATTTAAATACCTATTTTGTAACTTTTTGAAAAGAGGAAGCATTTTAAAAAAATTTTAACGGCTGGTTCAAAATTCTCTAATAAACCTGGGGCACAAGCTTTATTACAAATTGTTATATTTATGGATATTTCAGCCGTCTCTGAACCGATTTTGATCAAACAAAGATGATTTTATTATTTAAATATTATGCTCTTTCAAATTTTACACTCAGTTTTTCATTACCTCACAAAAAAAAAGTAGTCTAGCGCCCTCTCTACCAAAACTCAACTATCCCTTTAACTAACAGAGCAACCAATTTCACACTTGCGTCATTCCAATGTAAGCGATCGGCGTTCACATTTTCGAATAATGGTCATTCAATCTCCATCTGTCTCCGGTCTTATTTCGATCAAATTCGCGCATATGGGCAAACAAGTTCATTATAATGGCATTCAAATAAAGCATGTATACAGTGGACATGTAAAAATGATATGTAACATCATAGTATGGTACAGTTATTAGAAAAAACATGATGGAAATAAAGATACACATTACGAATAAAGATGATGATAAATTCAAGATCACATGATGACAAATAACGACAATGTGATGAAAATAAAGATTAAAATGATGAACTAAATATCGCATGATAATAAAGTAAAAACAGAATATTAAACGGAAGAACGTACAGAATTATTAATCATTTCAGCAAAATTGAGACAAATGTGACTGATGACATGAATATCGAAAAGTGAAGATTAAATGTTGAATTAAAAAAGTATATCTGAAAAGGGAGAGATATATAACGATGACAACGGTGTAAGAAAAAGAAATGGTGATGATGATTTAAGATATGAATCAAAGTCAACAGGTCAACGTTGTGTGTATGTGTGTGTTGTGTGTGTGTGTGTGCGTGCGTGTGCGTGCGTGTGTAATTGTGTGTGTGCGCGTATGCATGTGGTTGTATTATTTGAGAATACGTATGGATGTTGTTTGTGTGAATTAAATCTGAGAGGTGGTATTTGTTTCCTGTTTAAAGGGGTAGTTCAGTTTTGGTATAGAGGGGCGCTGCACGAAGTTTTTTTTTGTGAGGTAATGAAAAACTGAGTGTAAATTATGAAAGAGCATACAGTTTTAATGGCAGAATAAACTTTATTTGATCAAAATCGGTTCAGGAACGGCTGAAATATCAATAAATATATCCGATCGGAATAAATCTGGGCCCAGATTTATTTGATGATTTTTCAACAAATTTAAAAAATGCTACTACACTGTTGTCAACATGTTCAAAAGAGGTTTTTGAATAGTTGTTGATGATCTCTCTACTAATCATTATTTAAACAAAACATCACATACATAATTTTGTATGAAAAATGGTTGAAACCAATGCTTTTTTAGATAGCGCACTTTTTGTGTTTTAATGGCTCTTTTTGAATGATAACAGGTTTTTGATTAGTCGTTGTAATTTTCTATACCTTTCAAGCACGGTGGAGTAACAACTATTAGTTTGTAGTGTTATTGTGCAGGTTTTGGTTACTAAAGCTTAGCCTTACCAAAACTGTACTAGCCCTTTAAATTGAATACACATTATGTTGACAATACCGCCCATTAATGAAATCGAATGCACATTTGCGATTCGAAGTTCTGCGATTTGACATTTGAGTGCCCATGCATGAATGGTGAATGCTCGGAATACGAATTTGAATGATCAAAGCGACTACTCGCACAGCAATTGCACAAATTTGGCTAGTAATGTTGGTAATTTGCCGGGGAAAACTATAATAACACAGTGAAGAAGTGAAGTGGAAAATTGCTAAAAACATCGCTTTAAAAAGGTTGGGCGTCTATTAAGCTTTCGATTCGTGCATTATCTTCATAGTACGGTATATAAACAGGTTTCAATACTCGTCATATCATGGGCATGATGGGTGTTTTATATCGGTCACATTAGTTGGTAGGGGGGAGGGGGGGGGGGGGGGTGGCTGCGCACTTTTGCAGAATATCATCCATCACTCATATTCTAGTTCCTGACAGCAGTACAAAAGGGTCGCCACCTCTTAGTCTGCCCGAAGTCGAAGGTGATACGATTTTGATGATTTTCCCAAAAATACATGTCTTTGCCCGATTTTGTCCACGTATGATATTTGGACTTCAACATAAATTATCAAATATTCCCAACTGTTCCGAAATAAGCATGCAGACAAGATGCAAACAAGATTTTATTGGACAAGTAATCATGAAACATAAGGTCATAGCGCAAATTATTTTTCATTTACAACAAATAAGAACAATTCAACCTTTCCCCTTTTCATGAAGAAACAATTATGACAATTTAATCTATGTCTGCTGATCGGTAAACTGTCACTTGGTCTAATCCCGCTTCGTCTAATATCCGTTCGTCTCATCCCACGTAGTCTAATTCCGTTTCGTCTACAAACCACTTGGTCTATATTAGCCAGTTCGTCTAATAACCATTTGGGCTATACCCACTAACACCCACTTGGTCCAACACCACTTAGTCTTACCTGCCAGATCGTCTAAACACCGAGGATTGTCTAATATTCGATTCGTCTATTATCACTTCGTCTATTTATCAGTTCGTCTAATATCACTATACGTCTAATACCTCATTTGGCTCACACCACTTCGGCTATTCCAGATCACTATGTCTAATCACCATTTCATCAACTTCCCGTAAGGTCTAATAGACAGTTGGGCTACTCCCACTTGGTCTAATGACCATTTGGTATAAAGGTCTAATGTTAGGATGGTGTAAAGTTTGATAATTGCAATTCAGGGTTAGTAATAATTTGCATCGTCCACTAAGTTCTAACTTGTAAAAAAAGTTCAAGAAGTGTCTTAACCTATGTTAGATCCTATGCATCCGTACCAAACTAGACAAGTTAATATTACCAGCTTCTAAATAACGATAATGCATATTTGTTAGTGTGGCAATTATGTGTTTTCTTCGTTACATGTCCCTTCCCCCCACTTAGCTACTTCGCTCCCTCGCAATGTCTCACTCTCACCTCTGGCTCAAAGTTGGCAACCCTGTGAGTGTGGTTAGGCATGAGTCCCTATATACACACAACATGGTGAGCACCCTAATTTGGTCCTTGCCCCCCCCCCCCCCCCCCCCCCTCCCTCATCTCAAGCTGCTTTCGGCGCTGTGTACATACGGAATTACACAGGTTAACTATATTATTATATTACCTTCTCTATAAAGGTAACCTGTTTATAGCGCCCACACTTCTCGTCTGCATTGGATGGTCACTATACACAGGTTTGACGATATACGATTTTATGGAACCTGTTATTTTAAAGGTACCTGATTATAGCGCCCACTATTCTTGTTTACTTTCGGGTGGTCACTATACACTGTTTGATGAAAGTCGTCTAAAGTTCACTTGTTTATAGCGGCCACATTTCTATTTTCCTTGGGTTGTGACCGTATAAACGTTTTACTGTAATCTATGTTATTCAATAAACTGGTCTACATGTATAAAGGTCACCTGTTTATAGCGGCCAATGTTTCGATTCTCTTTAGTGGTCATTATACAAAGGTGTGACTGTAAACTATATTTTGGGACTTGTCTATAAAGGTAACCTGATTGTAGCGGCCAATTAGTTTTCTCTTGTACACAGGTTTCGTCTAGTGAAACCGCCGTGGCTAATGCAGCCATGCTTACTTGGAATCATTACACTTATATATTATTTAAATTTGAATATAATATAAACATTATCAATACAATTGATAAATGGATTTTTAATCGCGTCCCTTGCATAGGTTGTTATTTATTTGCTAACTCGGCAGAGGCCACTGTCATCTTCAAGCTTCTACGCTTACGACATGTGGTCTCCTGCTTTTTCCTTTGTTATAAACTTATTAAGCATTTTATAAGATATCCATTCTCCCCCTTATTTCTTATTTTATATTATGCAAATTATTTTCACTATGGATTGTTATTAATGAACATATTTCTTTTTGCTTGTATTTTAATTAGAAACATATTTTGTTAAACTTACTTATTACTTATAATATATATTTGTATGATGTTTCTTTGTATTGTTTTGAAAAAGTGGAAATAAAATAAACAAACAAACAAACAATATCCATAGAGCTATATACATCCCTATGGCATCTTTCATACGGCATGCAGGCGATGGGCAATCACAGAGGTCAGTGTGGGCGATCTAGCCGAAATAGTGTTTAGACGAAATGGCATTGACGAACTGCTTGTAGACCAAGTGGAAAATAGACCTATTGGTTTTAGACGAAATGGTAATAGACTAAATAGATATTAGACCAAGTGAAATACAGACCAAATGGTTAGAGAACTGCATATAGACCAAGTGAAGAGTAGCCTAACTGAGAATTAGACGAACTGGTATTAGACGAAGTGATCATTACACGAAACGAAGACAAAAACAAGTAGACGAAGTGACAATTGGCCCATTTGGTCATTAGACGAAACGGCAATTGCAAATGGGCATAAGACCTAGTAATGATTAGACCAAATGGGTTTAGCCGAATTGGAGTTAGACGAACTGATAATTAGACAAAGTGGTATTAGACCAAGTGAATATAAACCGTTTGATCGACCGAAGCGATCGAAGTGCGATGGATTTGATCAACAGAGGGCGTACATCATCTAACTGCGCTTTTGAACATGAAGTGGACATAACAATGTAAATGAAAAGTGCAATCAAATCTGCCATGGTGGCCATCAAATGTGATCCACTACAAGAAGCACAATACAATGGAAAGTGTCCATAAACTGAGGTCACCTGTGTATAGTGGTCACTTTTCTTGTTTCCATTGTGTGCATAGGCGTAAAAGGAGGGGGGGGGGGGGGGCTGCAGCCGCCTGTAGTTTTGAAAGCGTAAATTATTATTTTCCGGCAAAAAGGGTACCAACAATTTGGGCAAAAGAATGTCTGATATATGGGCAAATGCATATCATATTCAATTAAAATCGTGTCATATTTGCGCAAAATCATATCGTATTCGGGCAAACTCATATCAATTACGGGAAAATCCATGTCATATTCGGGTATCAAAGAAGCAAGGACCTTTTTAAAGTTTATTTTCTGCAACGGGTAGGCCTGGGGCCAAGGAGGAATGTTCAGAACGAGGGATGGGGCAGTAGAGTAGCGAGGGCATACTGAGGGGAGGGGCATACTGTTTATAGCATTTTATTGCTGAATGTGTCATATTGTATCCAATAATGTAATTGCATTATTTTAGTCAAATTATTAGAAGTACATGACTTTTATACACCCCCCCCCCCCCCCCTTCCCATTCACTACGTAATGTTGTCGTCGCCGTCGTTGTCATCAGCATCAACATCGTAATGGCTGCATTCATTATCATGTTTATCATTATCGTCGACTTTGTCATTATCATTATCTTCAACTTCATTATTCTTGAGTCATTATTTTTACTGTTTTTTTTTTTGTTTTTTTGTAGGCTTACTTTTCTTTTTTAAGCCACAAGAGTTTTCAAAGTTAATTTTTTTTTAATATTTAGTATAGGTTTTCCCGTCCATTTTAACACTTTTTTCATCCCATTTTATAAAATTGTACTTCAATTTCGTCCCGAGACTGAATCCGAGAATGTGCCAATGTCAACTTCGATTTCGTCTATTGTCGCCCAATCACACCAAAAGTCCATTCAATGAAGTCATTTGTCACACTTATCGTCAATTACAATTCAAATTCGTCGGCCACGTTGCTGAACACATAAAAACGAAAGCAATTTCGTCAACTTGCGTTCATTTTCATTACTTCGATTCAAATTCGTCTCATGTATACGCTATAACGTTCTGTTTTGTATTGTCTTTATTGAATTGATGTATTGTAACATTATACATTTAGCGGGTATAACATACAAGCGTATACATGCATACGCACACAAACTCACACGCACGCACATACTACACATAAACTCGCACACATACAAACACACAAGCACGTGTCAAACAATTTTTTTCTTCTAATTTCTTTATTTGTTTTTTTCTTTTCAAGACATAAATAAAAACAAATAATGTAAAACAATGCATTCACACACATACCCACCTAGCCACCTATACCATCCACATAGTCATCACACAGATAGGCATAGGGCTATACCATGTGACGAATTTCAATGATATTTGAATGCGATGTCTTTGAAATTGATTGACAACATGCAATAACAAATGACGAAATTGAAGTTGGAATGTGCGCTCTGTTGGTTTCTCGGGACGAAATTGCAGTTACTCAAGTTTATAAAATTTAATATAAAAAAAAAGTATACTTAAAACCCACTTCTTCAGACCCCTTCAGACAACAATATTGTTTCGTAAACGCTATATCTCTCATCTACTCACACATTTTCATTTCTAGTCTATCAATTATTCCAACCATAAATCCAAATGTTTTCGAACTTTCTTTGCCCACTTTCATTTATTTTTGTTTTTCGTTCAGATGTCCGCATACTATGAATGTACATTCACTTCGAATCTCTTTGCATCGCATGAGTGTACGCTACTGCCTCACATTAATCGTGGTTGTACATTATCTATTAATTCCTATTACATACTACCTTTGCGAAATCAGAAAGGCATGTGTGTCGGCTAGACCTAAAAGTCACTAGTCAGTCTCTGTTCCTTCTGTAGTTGTTCCATTGACATGATTGACACTGCGTCTGGCTCTACTTACCAACTCCACTTAGCTATGGGGTAGTAGTACCGTAAAACTTCGCCTATAGGCGGTACTGTTTAATAGGGTTGTCTCAACTTTACATGATTATGCTATCATGAATATTCATTAAGACCTGCTCGAAGATCGTTGACAAAGGGCTAGATACATATTCATTATACTAGATCCTTGTGGACGCGGCTGGGGCTGTTGATTAATACCTGCTAATACTGTGAGATAGAAGCGCCTATAGGCGAAGTTTTACGGTATGTAGTCAGATTTATACAAGAAAACCCCATTTACAGTTGGTTATTCTGACATGTATAAGTGTCGGCATTTATTTATTTATATTTATTTATTCATGGTATATATTTTGAACACGTATGGCAACCAGCAAACAAGCTAAATTGCATGTGCTAAACATTAAAATAAAACAAACAATGTAATTCATATAAACGCGAACAAACAATGTGATTTATATAAACACGATCAATAATTTAAAATGTGTACATTACATGTATATATACATCATTGTGAAAATTACATAATAAATTCAAATAATAACAATTACATTCTTGCCCTTGTCTATCATTAATACATTTTGTACAGAGAATATAATTTATAATGCTGCATCATAAACAAAACTTCATCATAATAGTAAATGTACTGTGATGAAATTTCCTTCAATATGTGTAAACATATACAATGACAACTACTGGTATTGATTAAATTATTAATAATTGTGATTATAAGATTTCAGCGCATAATAAATGATATTTTAAAATGTATTTTCAATCAATATAAATATCAATATAATGAAGTATAAATACAAATATATATAAACAATACGATCATGTTAAGCACTTTTAGCCCGAGATATTAGACATAATTAATTTAAAATCTTAAACATTACATTTTTGCACTTGACTAAATGAGCATTAATTCATGTTTATTTAATATTGTACAAAGAATATAATTTATAATGGTGCACCATAAAAACCTTCATCATAATAATGAATGTACTGCGATGAACAATTATTTCAATATGTGTAGATATATAAATGACAACAACTGGTATTGATTATATTGTTCATAATTGTGATTATAAGATTTCAGTGCATAATAAATGATATTTTAAAATGTCTAATCAATCTAAAAAAACAAAAGCTATCAATCAATATAATGAAGTATAAATACAAATATATATAGACAATACGTGTTAATAAAGGGATAGTTGAGTTCTGGTAAAGAGAGTACAGTTTTGGTCAAACTGAATTTTAGTAACCAAAACCTGCACCATTACATTACAAACTGATAGTTATAACTCCACCATGCTCGAAAGAAATACCGGTACAAAAATTACTAATGACTAAGTTAAAGCCTGTTATCATTAAAAAATAGCCGTTAAAACTCAAGAGGGCGCTCTCTAAACCTTCATCGGTTTCAACCATTTTAAATGAAATATTGTGCATTGTGATGTTTTGTTGAAATAGTTTTGAGATAATCAACAATTATTTAAAAACCTCTTTTGTAAATTTTTGAAAAGAGGAAGCATTTTAAAAACTTTTTAAAAGGGGAATTAACCCTTATCCTTTTGACTTACTGGATGTGATGAGAGCATAACTCTTGTCATTTCTAGTCTCTTATTTCCTCATGAATATTCCCAATAATGAAAATAATCAATATTTTATGGCCCACTGTCGTCTGCTTTCAATGCCAACAGGAGGCGGCCATTTCTTCAACTTCTCGCGGTGAAATGACGTGTCAGGCGGAGAACACAATAGCGGGTTACGATAATGCTATTGTGTTCTCCGCCTGCCACGTTATTTCACCGCGAGTAGTTGAAGAAATGGCCGCCTCCTGTTGGCATTGAAAGCAGACGACAGTGGTCCATAAAATATTGATTATGTTTGTAATCAGGAATATTCATGAGGAAATAAGTGACTAGCAATGATAGTAGTTATGCTCTCATCACATCCAGTAAGTCAAAAGGATAAGGGTTAATTCCCCATTTAACGACTGGTTTCAAAATTATCTAATAATTGTGGGGCTCCACAAGTATTACAAATGGTTATGTTTATGGATATCTCAGCCATTTCTGAACCGATTTTGATCAAAAAAAGTTTATTCTGTCGTTAAAATTGTATGCTCTTTCGAATTTGACACTCAGTTTTTCATTATCTCACACAAAAAATATTGTGTGTAGCGCCCTCTATACCAAAACTCAACTATCCCTTTAAGCACTTTTAGCCCGAGATATTCAAATATAACATACTACTAACTATAATTTGATAATCTTCAAGTAATCACAATACAATCATATAAGTATAATATTAACAATTACAAGCTATAATCAGAAGGGTGTACAATTCTTCTACATTATACAATCCAACAATGATCTGAACAAGATTCGGGTGATAATCAATATACTGCAATTAAAATCCTGTATGTAAACATAATTATGATACGACAATTATTGATATTTATTATATTATTAATAAGAGTGATTATAACATTTCAGTGCAAAGTATATTTTTAACATTTTCATTATCATTATCTAAACCATCAAAATAATACAGTATACATCCATATATAATATATTTATATATTTATAATATTTAAGTATTATCAATACACATTAAACAATTTTAGCCCGTGATATTAAAATATGTAAATATTATACTACTATTTCGATTTAAATTAATCACAATACATACATTTTTTGGTGGCAGCACCGTCAGTCGATAGAAAAAATGAAAACAGATTGATCGAATCCACCTGTTATCTCTTTCCCCGACAAGAAGTCATGGAATAGTCCATTATTGTCTAGTTACGGGGGTGTTTAATAAAATGGTGGTATTATTGTTTGATAAAAACAAATATGTTGCTTTACAAAATTGATAACATAAAATATTAAGTATAATTTTTAAATTCTAAGAAAATTTAATTTTCAACAATGCCACTATGTCATATGTTAGCCTTTTATAAGCAGGTTAATTTATTGCGCACCCCTCCAAAATAATTAACTCGGCTGACCGAAGAAAAGTTTTTGGTCCGAAAATAGTGGTAGATCTATAATACACACCTCCTTCGCTTCGGCCCCTTTCGCACAGACTCCAGTGCTGTGTAATGCAATTGTATGGAAGTGGAGCTTTATCGAACGAAATCTTATTGAGCCGCGAAGTGTCTATTGTTATTCAGATTTCACTCTTTTCAATCGTTATAGCTCGTCCTTCGCGAGGAAAACCAACACACGTAATAAAGCACAAGCCGGGACGAAACATAACAAGCTGGATATTTGTACATGCAAGCACGACATCTGACTAAAAAATGGAAGTGTGTTGCAGTGAAATTGCCTAGATAGCTGGTCTGATTTTTGCCGGATATACGACTTTCTCCTCAAATTTTCCGCCGAGACTTTCGGCGAGGACTTTACGACCATGTCGCTGATTGTGCACATTCAAAGCGCCCAAGGATTTCACTCGAAGGGGGAACGATTGGCAAACATTAATTTCAGGGGTACGTACATTACATGTAATATTTTGATAGCCCTGCGAGTGTGTTAAATTCTTCATCGATTAGTGCCTATTTATGTTTTATTGTCTGTCGTGTAAGCTTGTGTGTTTTTTCAGCTCTGCATTTTTTCTCAAAACTATTTATTTGTAGTGTACAGAATATAAACTTATAAATTACACTTTGGGGATTTTAATTGGCAGACAACTATAATCTAGATTAAACTGTATAATGTATGTGTATGTGTGTGTGTGTGTGTGTGTGTGCGCGCGCGCGCGGACACATTTGACAATCTGTGTTTTGGGGGTGGGGTGGGGGCGGGGAAGCCATTCATTGTCTTTGTGAACTTCCTTATCATCAACATCATCATCACACCACCATCATCATTTGTTATCAACATCATCATCATCATCATTGACATCATCATCATCATCACACCACCATCATCACACCATCATCATTTATTATCAACATCATCATCATCATCATCATCATCATCATCTCCAATCCTCATAAGATAACCACCCTCTTCCTCCTCCTCCTCCTCATCCTCATCCTCATCCTCATCCTCATCCTTCTCCTTCTCCTTCTCCTTCTCCTTCTCCTTCTCCTCCCCCTTCTCCTTCTCCTTCTCCTTCTCCTCCTCTTTCTCCTCTTCTCCTTCTCCTCCTTCTCCTCCTCTTTCTCCTCTTCTCCTTCTCCTCCTCCTTCTCCTCTTTCTCCTCTTCTCCTTCTCCTCTTTCTCCTCTTCTCCTTCTCCTCCTCCTTCTCCTCTTTCTCCTCTTCTCCTTCTCCTCCTCTTTCTCCTCTTCTCCTTCTCCTCATTCCCTCCACCACCTTCTCCTCTTCCACCACCTCCTCCACCACCTCCTTCTCCACCACCTCCTCCACCACCTCCTCCTCCACCACCTCCTCCTCCACCACCTCCCTCCTCCTTCTCCTTCTCATCCTCCTTTCCTCCTCTCCTCCTCCTTTGCTCCTCTTCTCCTCTTCCTACCCCTCCTCCTTCTTTCCTCCTCCTTTCCTCCTCTCCTCCTCTCCTCCTCATTTCCTCCTCTCCTCCTTTCCTCCTCCTCCTTTCCTCCTCCTCCTCCTCCTCCTTTCCTCCTCCTCCTCCTCCTCTTCTCCTCTTCCTCCTCCTCCTCCTCCGAGCCCCTTCTCCGGGCCCCTCCTTCTTGTCCTCTCCCTCATCATCATCTATCATCTCCATCATTATCACTATTCTATTTTAAAATATATATTTGCCCTTTTCTCCACTCTTCATGACTCATTTTAAAAACTTGAATTGTCTACCTCCTAGTTTCTTCAATTTCTCCTGAACTTCTTATTCTTCTCTTTGCAATCTCATTGAATTGAATTGAATTTAAATTAAATTTAAATACCAGGTGAGTATATGTTTTACAATTTGTATTTTCAGATTTCAACTGTTGCTGCAAAGGGCAAAATATTATATTTTTAAAGGGATAGTTGAGTTTTGGTATAGAGTGCGCTACACATAATATTTTTTTTTGGTGGGAGAATAATGTAAAACTGAGTGTAAAATTTGAAAGAGCATACAATTTTAATGGAAGAATAAACTTTGTGTTCCTCTTTGGGGCCATTCTTTGAAAAGTGAAACTTTTTTGGAAAAAAAGAAGTTTGTTTTTTCAGTTGTTTTATTCCATTATTGGAAAGATCAATGTCCAATGTTTTATGAGATACATGTATATATATTAGAAAATTTCTTACTCATTTGCATAAATTTACATATTTCAATATTCAAATACAAATCATAACTCAGAATATAATCAAGCTAGCTTATTACTCTTATTCTCCTGTACATATCAAATTTGTGACAATTGAAGTTCATGTTATTATCTAAACCTAATAAATAAATTCCCATTGTACATGTCACACACGTGACCACCCCAAAACGTCACACACGTGACCCAGACATCCCCACATAATAACATACATTAAAAAACAACCGTTTAAGATTTTTTACCATTTTCTTACTTACAGATAAGTTGTCTGATACTAATGAACATTTAAAAAGCTTTTCATATCTCACAGGATTTCTAAAACGAAATTGAGTTTATTTTTTTAACTTAAAAAATGCTCCCGTGCAGAGTCACACACGTGACCGATGCCATTTGACCTCTGTCCTTGGGTAACGTAATCCTTATTTAAAATCTTTTGTGTTACACCTGAGAGACTTCAACGTACATTAATATGAAGTTCACATTATCATACCTCCTATACTTGTACAGTACATGTACATGTACTAAAAATAAACTATTTTTTCATATTTTAGGTCATACACGTGACCAGAATGGCCCTTTGTCATTTAAAACATGTATCCAATTGTTTCTTCGGACCATGTCTTCTATAATCCTCTAACTGGATAAACTGTTTGAATTTGTACACTGTACATTTAGACTGGAGTATGAATTTTAAGTTTATTATGTGGGCAATTCCAGCGTTACGGACATTACCATCAGACACATTTTTCACTGTTTAGAACCATCCACAGCAAAAATAAGACAAGAGGAAACGTTTCGAGTCATTGATTCAGTAACTTCAAATAGTCAGTGATAAACATGCAAAGTTTCATGACTGAGGAATGAATATTTGCTGAGAAAAAAGACATTTTGTTTTTGTTACGGACATTACGCTAAACAGACAAAGCATTTTACACAGTATGTATAATGCCAAAACCCTGTGAGTTTAACCACCAAACATGGTAATATCTTACATTATTTGGATCACAAGATGCTATTCTAAATAGTGATGGAAGCCATTAGTAAATTCAGTGATCTATTTTTTACTCACAGTATGAAATATGGCGTTACGGACATTACACTTTTAGCGTTACGGACATTACACTTTTGTCCGCATTTTGTTCTTCAAAATGAGCCTATTTAAAAGCAACAAATTTGTGTTCTTGGCGCCGTGAAAATTTGCATGCATGATAAGTGAAGTGTATAGAATACAATGGTAATTTTGATTTTTTTTTAAATTCATTAATTAGCATATTTATGGCAATTTATGCAAATAAGGTCATAAAATTCATATTTTTACCCATAAATCATATATTCTTCATAATTAAACATTTGTTTTCACTACATATATTCTTTAGAGCATTTGGAATAATGATAAAGGGCAGGTCCAAGCTATTTGACTTGTGACGTACGGGACATTCACAGCTTTTAATTGATTATTACTCGGAGGAAGAAGCTATGATTTAGAATCTTTTTGGTGCTTTGGGAAGCTACTTGCAGTCCCTTCCTAAAATGCAAAAAAAAAAATTAAAATCGCTCATTAATATTTAATTATGCTAATTAATATGCAGCGTGACGTACGGGACCAGAGAAATGTTGACTTTTTTGGAAAATGATGTATCATGAAAATGCTCTGAATCTACATGGCTAATACTAACTAATTTGTAATATATGCATTCAGTAAACATTCAAGTACACACTACCAAAAAATTAATTAATTCACAACTTTTTTTCCCACGATAATTAATGAAAGATAATAGGTATGCGCGTGACGTACGGGACATGTGACGTACGGGACATTTTTTCCTCACTAAAACTATGTCATTTTTCTATTTTAATTTCATTTTATTTTGCAATATATTTGTTCTTATTGTATAAATCTAACATATTCTGATGAAAAAAAAAAAAAAAACTTCTACAAAAAGTTACGATACGACTTTAAAAAAAATGTTAATTAATTAAGCTAATTAATTCCTAATTAATAATTAACAAAAACTATTTTTTCTGGCACCAATATGTGTTGGCTACATTCTTCTGATGTAAATTACTTTTAAATTTGCCAAAAAAGAGATAATGGGGCAACTTACATCAAATCCTATACATGGGACTGTTCAGAAGAATAAGTGATTATATTTTGTGCCTTTTTAGCACTTTCTTACAGTTTTTGAACCCGTTTGGAAGGTCTTGGTGTACTTAACCAGTGTACTACTGTCTCTCCTTCATTGACACGCAATTTCCCTACTCAAATTGATTGTCTAGTATTTTAGATAATTAATTAAAGGTAATTTTAAGATATTTCAAATTTCCCCCTCAAGACATATTTTCATGAAAATATAGCTATATCACAAAGAACGAAATGGAACATGAATTTTTTTTTTAGAGATGGCTCCTGGAGGTAAGACCTATCTATTCTGAACTTCTGGGGAGCATCTAAGCATGTATTATTTTGATGATTAGCGGTTAAAACACAAACAAATAATTTTTACCTGCCTTGCCATTGCTTTAACACTGAAAATGTCCCGTACGTCACACTTTTGTCCCGTACGTCACATTTGTTAATTAGCTAATAAAATCAAAACGAAACATGTTTTTTTCATCAAACTTGGCTAGCTGGTCAGGAGTATGATAAATTAGAACTTCACAGAATATGAAAGAAAAAAATTAACTGTTTCATACTGAAATATTAAAAAATGTGCGCATTTTTGTGACGTACGGGACATAGCATTTTGGACACGCCCTAATTAGCATAATCAACTAATTTTGAAACTTAAAAATTTGGTCAACTATTGCTAGTAATTAGTTTTACTAGTTCCCATATATGAAAGTAATGCTCCATTGATTAAATAAATATTAGAAATAAAAATGTAATGTCCCGTACGTCACACTAATATTTGAAATATGCAAATAAGATGACCCCTACTCGTTAAATATGCAGATTATGCAAATTTCCACACTAAAAATCTAAACTTCAGACTATTAGCTTTTAAATGATACCAAACTTGATATGCTAAAATGAAGATGAATTTTCATCATCAAGGGGGACATTAGCTTGGACCTGCCCTAAAACAAACAGATTTGGAAGAGCCATGTTCTTCCTTATGTTTTCTATTGTTTTTTTATAATTTCTTATGTATTTCTTTGTTTACTCATGTATTTTATTTTTGTGTTGTTTATTTTATTTCTAACAGACTAACTATAATTTAACTATTTTGAACCCCCCAAAAAACATGTAAAATGTAAACAAGACCAAATAACCAATGATATTCCTCTTTTTACGAAAACTGATATTTCCATATGTTTTGTACACAAATCACGAAATTGAGCAATTTTGGGGCTGACATGCATAAACAAAAGGTCACGTGACTTTGTAACCGTAGGTCCGATTTTCAAAATTTTTGTTTTAAAATATGCGCAGACCCAAAAGAAAAAAGTCTCCATGCAGCGGCACGTCATCTTACAGCGTTTTGGAGCAATCAAAAGCATTATGCCCCCCTTCCGGCGTTATTAGGGTTAAGGGCTGTCTTTAAAATGTGTAATTTTACACTTTATTTCATCCCTTGTCAACACAATTGATCATTGATTATAAATCAACATTCACATTTGATAAATATCAATTCCAGTATTCATTAAACACACTGTCCCTTAGAGATGTGTTTCTATTTTCAATAATAGTATGCTATGTAATGTCCATAACGTAATGTCCGTAACACAAAGTGTAATGTCCGTAACGCAATTTCTGAGAAAACCGAACATTTTAATATTTATTGGTTTTCACCATAGGAAGGACATATAATTCTAACATAGAAAATGAATTTACAGTTTATTAGAATGAAATTTGTGTTAGTTATACAAACTTTTGATTGAAAACGTTACGGACATTACGCTCAAAATAGTAAAGAAATCAGTAGTCTTTCTCTTTCTGTAGCAAAGATATGGATCAAAAAGGTATTATAATTCTTTTTTGTTTAGTTCAGATATTGTATGTAGTCAATAAAAAACACAAAATAGGAGCAACAAACTAATCATAATTTTCCACATGAAATATTAAATATATACATGTAACTAGGTAAAAATTGCAATACTTTTTTCAAATTTCAAATGTTAGTGTCTCATGTTCATCAGCATAAACAACAAACAAAAGCGAGTTGATTATTTGTGTTTCAAGTGAAATATGATGGTTTGGACTATATCCTTCAAGATTTTAAGTTTGCTAAGCCTTTCTCTCAACTTTTTTTTTTGACCCTTGTGAACAATTTCAGTGGAATTGCCCATATAATTTATACTAGATACATGTAGCTGCATACCACTTGTGGTGATTTAAGCAGACGACGACCGCACACGATCCCAGCTGCAAGCACTATGAGGAAGAAAAAAAACATTGGAAATGAAGCTATACACTGTAAGCCTTCATGTCAATCAGTTAGTGGGAGAAATATTGGGAATAAAAAAACATTAGCCTAAATGTCAATTACAAATAGATAAATCAATATTGAAAATGAAACTACATACATGTAGTTACTTACGTGCACTGTCAAGTATGTATATCGCATCTAGATTTCCTCCATCATCCGGCACTCAAGCTACTCGAGCGTATACAAGGAAGTCTGAAGTGTGAAATCGAGAATGCTCAAAGTTATACGGGTATGACCAAGGCCAAGAGGAAGGCCACGAACTCTGAAGACTATCTACTAGGTCATGCCATCGATTCAACCTTAGAGGGATTTAGTAACATTGTCCAAATCCTCAAAATCCAATTGGAATTCTAGCGGTTCCCTCATATTGTGTTGTATTCGTATTAACAATAAAAGCATGGGTCAGGTTTCGGTTTTTTGAATTTCCCTCTCGTTAAACAGATATTCAATCATCCACTGGACCGCGAAAACCGTGTACCAAGTGAGTGCAATGAGTTAGTGAATATCACTTTGCATTCTTTGCTCATTACTCGGCCATATAACGTCCATTTAACTTGAAATGTTCACACAACACCCAGTGGACATATCGGATGACAACAATATACATTGTATCAACCACTCATCACTGTTTGCACATGTCAACAAAGTTACTAGATCCCTTTAAAGGGGACCACCGGGCAAAGAACAACATATTATTATATGTTTTGGCACCGTTTTGTGATATCAAATAGATACCCAACATTTTGCAAAGGGTTGTGTAATTCATAAACAAAGCAATTAATTTCCACCACTTACGGAACCACTGCTATTTCCTGGTTCCATACAGGCCAACCATTTGTGAGTGCGCCAATGCTATTCACGCGCACGTTTGTAAACAATAGATTCCCGGGCGATTCGTTCGCTCTGCATACATTGCAATTCACCGCACACAGAGCAGTCTGCGTAGTTCAGACCGCATTAACGCATGCTTTAGAATGGTGATGCGTTTCCAATTATTTTTGTTTCTTTCTGGAAACATATTTTTGTGAACTTGTTGATGGAATGGAATACTAAAGATGTTACCTTTCTTTAGTAAGAATATTATTTTTGGGTGGTGGTACCCTTTAAGATACAAATTTGGGACTACATTTTATAACTAAAATGCATCCTACATTGTATGTAAACATGCTTGTATCCATCAAATAGGAGGTTCAGCAGTAGCACTGTACAGTATTTAAATGCAGATTCTTTTCCTTCATTGTACAAAAGCAAAATCAATAAATTTGTTGCCACAGTAGAAGCGTCAAAATACTTTCATTGGCACTTGGTGTTGTTCTGTGCAATGCAGCATATAGGGGAGAGTATTTTCACAGACGTACGTTCAGTTAATTAAACATCTGTTCTATTGTACTTTACATGGTAAACAAGGTCTTTATGATGATGAAATGCATATGTTTGTGTAATATTTAATTACCTCACGTACACATACATATTGCAGACATAACTATATTATATGATTCAAGAAAGTTCCAATTGAAACTAACAAGGTCTACACCAAATTGAATTATTTGATTTTACAAGCTAAAAACATATGTGGGGTCTCAGGGCGATTTAGCACCCAACATGCCACAAAGAGCCCCCGAAAATCATTAAGGAGCCCCCATAAAGTTGCATACATGTAGGGTTCAATGGAAACTTAATTTAGATTACTGTTTTATGCAGGTAAGCTTGAAAAGTAGCCCCAAGAAGTGAATTGTAATTGTTCCCTAAATTTGACTATATTTGCATACATTTACAGGTAACAGTGTTTAAGTTTTTTTGAATTGGCGTACGCTGTAAGTACTGAAATGGTTAATAACATAGGAAACAAGACAAAGTACTTTGATACACCTGCAAAGAATACATATAGTACAGCAATCTTTACCAATTCGAGATGAATGCAAGTAAACCTGCTAAACACATACAAATAGTACAAAAGTATATGTACAATATGTAAATCCTATTCTTTTAATTAATTATCATCCAAAAGAATTAAAAATACTATCATGTATCATGATGGTGACATCTTTTATAATGTTGGAATTGAAGTGATTATCAGACTTGTAAACTTGCAAACTAGTGAAACTTGCACTGTAATTACCAGTGTACCATGTGTAGTTACATGTACCCGGCAAAACAAAATGTATGCAAATGAGTGTATGATATTTTGAATGATCATTCTCATTTTAAACATTTACAGATTGCAGTTTTTGAGAGTTTAAACCACAATCATGCCACATGTAGTGTTTTGAAGGTCTCCATGTGTGTAATGCAGCTAGCTAGTTGTCCTTTAAAGGGCAATGAAACTATGGCTTTCGGCTATTATTATCGTTTAGAGGGTGAACAGACATTTTATTTGATACATAACTTGGCAATTTTGGCCTCCTGGATCCCATGAAATCCTTACGTGAACATACCCACATTTTACTAATTCTTACGGCGGCAAAAGGTGATGGGAGCGGCCATGTTCTTGTAATTGCCCGACATGCTTTGCAAACTACATGTATGACGTGTGCGCTACGGGCCGAACAAAAAGCTTTTCACTGATTTACAGACTCGTCAAAGCATCTACAAGTACATGTATTCAGACAATGGTTTCAAGAGGTGCTATTGAATTATTGAAATGCATTAGTGCATATCACTGACCATAAGTCCGCACACACCTAATAATGGCGGCCTCCAGTGTTCGCATGAATAGTGGTAAACACGATCTAGAGTTTTCACATATTTCTCCCAAAGCAGAAATCTGAGTCGGAGTTATGTATATAAAAAGGCATATTATGATATATCAAGTAGGATAAACTCTATTCTTGAGTTGCATTGCCCTTTAAATGTAATATGAAACAAATCATGGCAAAATGACATCTGTCACCAGTCGTATGTTAATTAGAGTGCAAATATTGGTATTCCATTTTTGTTGCATGCATAATTATGAAACAATTTAGATTCTTGTTTTACGTAAGAGTGGTTAAAAATTAAAAATGTCATAATAATTATAAAGTTAAAATATATAAGAGTAGCACAAAATACATGTATGTGTGCTACTTCTAATAATGAGGTGGGAATATGTAACACAAATTATAAGAAGACTATCCAACATGCAGGGAAAATATAAAGCACTCTCAAATTTATTTTGCAATGAACATTTATGGGGGCTCTTCTATGATTCGGGGGCTCTTTTGGGCATTTGGGGGGCTAATTCACCCTGAGCCCCTACACGTGTAGTTTTGGTTAATTAGTCTCTCTGATTATTGTGATATTTATGTCATGATTAAAAGTGCTCCGGAATGCTTTTCGATTGTAGTCAAAATCAATGGGCAGTAGGTGATTGCACTCACTTTGTATGTAACGGATTTCATGGTCCAGTGGATAATTTAACATCTAAACTCTTCAATCATAAAAATCTTTTAATGAAACCTGTCCCATGCTTTCATTGTTAATACGAATACAACACGGTATGAGGGAACCGCTAGAATTCCAACTGGATTTTGAGGATTTGGACAATGTTACTAAGTCCCTTTAATTCTCAATTCTTTCACTAAGTGAAAAGAGGTATTTTTCTATGAAACTTGCAGATATCATTTAGAATAGTCCTACTGTAAACTGGGGTGACTTGGCCGGGGTGACTTTGGTCACTTTTTGAGAAGGACGTATTTTCATCAAGTATCACTCTTTAAAACTAATTTCTGATTCGATTAATGTTTTTGAAACAATAAGAAATTTGTTCTAAAAAGTGAGGCTTGATGAAAATACATTCATCTCAAAAAGTGGCCAAAGTCATCCCGGTTTACGGTATGGTATTGGTACATATAAGTTAATGGATCACTTTAAACAATCAAACTGTGTCAATAACTTTGTCTAAATGCCAACACAACAGAGTAGTGTGCTTCTAGCCTTCTACGAAATGTAAATCCTGAAGAGTCACAATTGTAAATCTATTTAAAGTGAATATTCTAAAGTGTTCTGACATTTGCATATCTGCAGATTCTAGTCCCTATATCAAGTTTTGATTCAAGCGAGGAAAGTCTTTGTTTGAGAACATCAAAGAAATCACGCAAGAGTTGTTTTCTTTTGTTAGTTGACATTTACCATAAAATCACGAGATCTAAAGAGGACAATGGGGTTTAGCATAGTACAATGTAGCAGACATTAATCATGATCTGTATTAATTCTGAGAGAAATATATACATAATACATTTTATGTACCGTACTCTAGCACCATAATTTAGAACAGTTTCAATCACGTAGGTAAACAAAAAGTTCATGTATGTAGTCAAACCTACACTACATGTAGTGGCCATCTGATAGCTGCCAACCTGCCTATGTCAGTGGCCACCAAGTGTGATCCCTTGCATACCAACAATTGTTATACAGCCTGTTTATAGAGGTCACCTGTCTACAGTGGCTACTTTAGCACTTTTCTTTTCTTGTTTCTCTTCTAAAGGCAGTCACATATATACATATATGTTTTCAGACTGTATTTAAAAAAGTAAAGTAATGCCATCATTACGAAAACCACAAAACAACCAATAAGTCGGGGAAAATTTATTGTGCTGATTTTCACATGACATTAAAGTAGAAAATACCTTTAAAATGGTATATATTTTGTCAAATTTTGACTTACATGTACATAGCAAACCCTCTCAAAATGAGTTCCAAACTTTTGGAACATGGCTGAAACAGTTTTAAAGTTACGGAGAAAACGGGCTGCTTTAAAGATCAGCGTCCATTCAATTGCTTTAATATGATCATTTTTATTTGAAGAAAAATCATATTTACACATGATTATTGATGCTCGAAATGTCACAGAGGGTAGATTAAGATACCCTCAATCAGGAAATATCAAAATCCTGAATCTCAAATTTCCTGCTATCAGACAAATTACCACGACATAACGGTAGTTTTGTGGTGTAAGGTCACAAATTATACCACACTCATTATTTTCACATACATGTAATCCTTGCTTGATGGCCTGAAGACAACCTATTTACCCATTACCTACTGGAACCTACTGTAGCTTATGTCTACACAGATTGCCAAATCTAGTCGGGAGAAGGTTAAAATGGTTTTGTTTACATATTGCATACAATACAATACATTTGGGAATCCTCATTCCAATATATTGTTGCCATTTGTGGCACTACTGTTATATAGTTATTTAGTTGCCAGAGGGTTCACATTGATCATTGTTGCTTGTTGCAAATCATCTAAAAATAGACTTGAGCTAGGCTTATGTGGTTAATATTAATATGGGCACTGAACTAAATTATATAGTGTGATTAGTGTCATAGAATTACCTTCTAATTTCCAGAAAAAAACACTCAAATATGTACATTCTTTACTGCACATACATGTAGATTTTATAATTTGTGTTAAAAGTGATGCCTTTCTCTTTTTGTATTATTGTACAGTACTTGCCTTATGGTTATTGTTACAAAGTTATATTAATATCAACCAAATGTTGTTCTTTTTTTCCAGGTGTAAGCCAAACAACACAGACCTACGAAAATGTGGCCGATGAAGTGGTGTGGGATGAGGTAAGAATTATCAACAATTATTAATTACAACAAAATGTTTAGTTATTGATTATTCGGATGATGTGATTTTGATTAGTCACCCTTTGCCACAAAATGACTGTTATGTTGGAGGAGTAGTTTTCACTATGCTAAACAGAACAAATTGATGATGAATCTAGAGGTTCTAGGACTACTACCCCCTGGACAACCACCCCCCGGACAATTACCCCCCGGACAACTACTCCCCTAGGACAATTACCCCCCGGACAACTACCACCCGGACAATTACCCCCCTAGGACAATTACCCTCCAAGACAATTACCCCCCAAGACAATTACCCCCCAAGACAACTACCACCCCGACAACTACCCCCCGGACAACTACCCCCCGGACAACTACCCCCCGGACAACTACCCCCCGGACAACTACCCCCCGGACAACTACCCCCCGGTCAACTACCCCCGGACAACTACCCCCGGACAATTACCCCCCTAGGACAATTACCCCCCAAGACAATTGCCCTCCAAGACAATTACCCCCCAAGACAATTACCCCCAAGACAACTACCACCCGGACAACTACCCCCCGGATAACTACCCCCCGGACAACTACATGTACCCCCCGGTCAACTACCCCCGGACAACTACCCCCCGGACAACTACCCCCCGGATTATTACCCCCCAAGACAACTACCCCCCTGGACAACTACCCCCCGGAATATTACCCCCCAAGACAACTACCCCCCGGATAATTACCCCCCCGGACGATTACCTCCCAGAAAATCTCCCCCGGTCGATAACCCTCCGGACAACTACCCCCCTGGAATATTCCCCCCAAGACAATTACCCCCCCCCCCCCTCCCCCCTCCCCCAAAGACATTTACTCCCCAAGACAACCACCCCAAGACAAAATTATGTGATCGCTCGGGCCGGTAGCCTGGATTTTTCAAGGCGGTAGGTTTGGGCTTTGGGGGTGCGTATATTCAAAAACAGGACCAAGACAACTGGTTGAGTCGTGTAAATGTGTGTGTGGGGGGGGGGAGTGGGTTGGGGGTGGGGGGTCTGTCGCTGATTTAGACCACTGTTTTGTAAGCAGGGAGTTGGGGTCGTCAAATGTCAAATGGGCCGATTGCTGCCCGAGACCGAGAACGATAAAAAGTGGACCTTTCTGAATGGGGGGGGGGGGGGGGGGGGGGGGAAGGGTGGGTGTACGCACCCAAAGTACCCCCATGCTACGGGACTGCCAATACACGATTATACTCCAGACATCGTACGATGTATCGCAATCCGAAATGTAGGTAAAACCATTGTGTGGCATCCGGTGCATTTGTGACCTAGGCGTATCACATGTTTGATATGTTTTTCGGTCAATTTCGTAAGCTTTTCATTCGTTTCAATAAGCGTGTCATTCAATTTCACGAAATTGAGCTGAAGGTTTGTAATTTTGGTTCAAAATTGCATTGTGTTCATACAATTTAGCTCTTCGATCAAGTGATTTACCACTTTATCATTCAATTAAAAAAACACGATATTTGCATTTGTTTGCAAAATCAAATTGATATTATCATGTTCGATTCCCAGTTTCCCACGACCTAGTTAACGGTAACCGCAACCACATACCACGCGTTCGCGCGATTACCAGGAATGAGTTATACAGGGTGGCCCAGAAAGGATGCAACACCTACGATCGTTAATTTCATCAACACCATCGACCAAATGTCATTGTTTTTTGTTTGATTGGGTAGAACATTCTTTTTCCAACAAAATGATACCATGAGCATTGATTTTGGGTAAGGCGTTTGGATCCTAGGGCCATATTTCTGAGGCAATGTCGTTTCCTAAATTTGCTTCTTTTTTTGTCTCTAGCGATCCTCTGAACACCGAGACATTCTCGCCCCACGGCTTGCCATAGAATTAGCTGTACAGAAGAACCACATGACTGCTCTCCCTTTGTAAGGAAGACAATGTGATCCATTCTTGTGTACACCTAATTCTACGGCAGGCCGTGGGGCGAGAATGTCTCAGTGTTCCGAGGATCGCTGGAGACGAAAAAGTAGCAAATTTAGGAAACGACATTGCCTCAGAAAAATGGCCCTAGGATCCAAACGCCTTACCCAAAATCAATGCTCATGGTATCATTTTGTTGGAAAAGGAATGTTCTACCTAAATCAAACAAAAAACAATGACATTTGGTCGATGGTGTTGATGAAATTAATGATCGTAGGTGTTGCATCCTTTCTGGGCCACCCTGTATGTATCCGCCATGGGGCATAATGTAGTATGTTTTTATTTCTCTCCTGATCAACATTAAAAGCATTAAATTGCGCCAACGGATTTCTCGGAGGGTGGTTTTACGTAATCACGAATTTACTCAAAATCGAAATACGTTTTAAATCGAATGCAAACAAAATGTTTCCGAATAATCAATATATGAATTCTAATGCTGAAAACGATTTTGAACTACTCAATACAACTGCGGTAACAAAATTGGCAAAATTGAATGCACACAATGCACCCGGGGGACGGGGAGGGGGGGGGGGGGGACATGCCTCCCCCATACATTTGAAAGTGGAGGTTATTGTCACTCCCACTTTTTAATATGCATACTTTATGTATGTTTGATTCCATAGCTTGAACTACGTATCATATAATTTTACTGTCTAGGATATGGACCAAATCGCTCCACTACCAGTTGTCCAGTCGTCCGGGGGGTAATTATCCGGGGGTAGTTGTCTTGGGGGTAATATTCCGGGGGGTAGTTGTACGGGGGGGGTAGTTGTCCGGGGGGTAATAATCCGGGGGGTAGTTGTCTGGGGGTAGTTGTCTGGGGGGTAATCGTCCGGGGGGTAATCATCCGGGGGGTAGTTGTCTTGGGGGGTAATAATCCGGGGGGTAGTTGTCTGGGGGGTAATTGTCCGGGGGGTAGTTGTCCGGGGGGTAGTTGTCCGGGGGGTAGTTGTCCGGGGGGTAGTTGTCCGGGTGGTAGTTGTCTTTGGGGGTAGTTGTCTTGGGGGGTAATTGTCTTGGGGGGTAATTGTCTTGGGGGGTAATTGTCTTGGGGGGTAATTGTCTTGGAGGGTAATTGTCTTGGGGGGTAATTGTCCTAGGGGGGGTAATTGTCCGGGTGGTAGTTGTCCGGGGGGTAATTGTCCTAGGGGGGTAGTTGTCTGGGGGGTAATCGTCCGGGGGGTGGTGGTCCAGGGGGTAGTAGTCCGGACACGGAATCTAGAACATGTTGTGTTTTTAAAAAAATATATTCTTCTACATGTACCTGTACATCATCCTTTAAACTTTTGTAGGAATATATAATTATATACATGCTATTTGTACAATGAAAATTGCTGTTTTGCTTTTTTTAGGCCTGGAACATAAGCATCAATTTTCAGAGAGCAATG
Source organism: Echinarachnius parma (assembly GCA_037951105.1). Classification (NCBI taxonomy): domain Eukaryota; kingdom Metazoa; phylum Echinodermata; class Echinoidea; order Clypeasteroida; family Echinarachniidae; genus Echinarachnius; species Echinarachnius parma. The sequence goes on along the minus strand of JBAMJV010006447.1, from coordinate 193,017 downwards.
TTCCAAAACACATGTCATGGTAGCGTAATCTGAAACAACTACTAAGCATAAATTAAGAAAATATACATAGCAAGCATTGAAACTTGGGAAGAGCAAAAGACCGGATGCTCAGCAGTCTTGAGCTGAGTTTCAGTCTGGTGGATGGGATAAGTCCTTCATGCTGGATCAGGGGTATACAAGGCGTAGAAGATTGTGAGTGTGGTCAAGGCCCTCAGACCATAAACCACCAACATACATGTAGTTATGGGCCCTATTGCAGAAAGAGATCTACTATTGATTGTAAGTTACAACTAATTGTAAGTCAGAAAATGTGCGCATTTCAACCAATCAGAGTTGCACCAGTAAGTCACATGATCTGACTTTATACAATTAATTGTAACTTGCAATCAATTGTGGATCTCTTTCTGCAACCGGGCCCTGATCTGGTACATGGAATGTGCATGATTCTGAAGGGCATTCTCAACCAAAGTGTGCCCACGACTTGGCATGCATGACAAAAAGAACTGCAATGCTCCATGCAATTCATATAGAACATTGGTTCTTGTAAATGTAGTCATGCATGCTAAGTCATGGGAACACTAAATTGGTAGAGAATTATTGCCCACAATCGAAGATTTGACTGAGGCCAATGACTTGATCGATGCATAGATTGTGTGATGATCATTTGTTATCCTTATTGATTTTAAATGATATCTTTTGTGAGGTACCAAGATTATCAGATACAATAGTTGATTGCACTTGACCACACTCTGAATACTTGTACACTTCCTTTCTTGGAGACCACATTTCTCAAAACACTTTTTAGAGACAGTGCTCATTACATGAAGATGCATGCACACATGCTTGAACAGTTGTCCCCAAAAGTAGTATTCTAATTCCATCTGAAGAGTCCTCTAAACTAAATGCATTACTCAGGGCACCACACTTAACTTTTTTGTCAGTGGCCCGGTCGGGCCAGTGAAATAATTTCTTCCCCTTTTCTGGTGGCCCGAAAATAAAATTACTGGCCTGAAAATTGTATTTCATTCATGAGTAAACTTTTTACTATTCAAAATATCACTCTTTCCTGATCAAACCTGTCATTATAGATGAAGCATGACATGGAAGAATACAAGATTTTTCTAATTTTGTCAATGTCGTGTTGAAAATCTGCTTGCCCGATCGGGCCACCAAAATAAGACTTTTATACATTTTTGCTGGCCCGAAGTGCAATTTCACTGGCCCCGGGACAGTAGGCCAGTGCGAGTGTCGAGCCATTACTTTATGATTACATTCAAGATCATTTGTTGTCCAGACTCCAGCCTGAATTTGTATGAAAAATAGTTTTAGAAGTTGTTTTTTATTAATTTGATTCTTTCATGTTAGCTATATTTCTGTGCGACTTGTCTATGCTAATTTGTCTTTATTCCTTTCTCGTTGTAGCAATTTGAGTGGGCGATGGGAAGTGGGATAGAAGGTCAAGAGATTCTGGAGGTCCAAGTGATGAGCTTCAACAAGTACCTGGCAAACAAGTAAGTTTCATGTCTCAATTTGTTTGTTTCTAGTCAGTTTCCTTTATAATGTTTGAATTCAATTAATAAAAAAGCTGCATCACTTTGTTAGAAAAGTTGATTTAATTATCCTTGGGTTAGACCATTGGTGCTCAGTTTATTTAGCTTCTAACTATTTGAGCAATGCAAAGGGTTTCAGGGGAACGTCCCCCATTCAAGGGTCTTTGTGGCTCGATGGTTGAGCACAGGTCTAGCAATCCGGAGGTCTCTGGTTCGATTCCAGGTTTGCTCATTCTCATTTTCATTCAATTTGTGTATTTAACAAATATTTTCTGTATGATTGAAAGTTATTATTTCAAACATATATGGAAACCGACCAGTAGTATAGTCTGAAGCGCTAGAAAAAGCCATCGTGCTAATGTTCACTCTTTTCATTTTCCCTTATGTGTGAAATAATACAACAATATATATATTTCTATTCAGTTTCACCATGTTTGAAATAATACATAACTTTGGGATTCCCTTGCCCATATCCCTTAGTTCATTCCATATCCTTTTAAAGGTTTTTAATGGCTTCTGACCATCACGAATATTGAAAAAGGTTTCAGGGATGAACGAGAGCACAAGGGTTTTTTCTAGCTCAGTTGTTAAAACAACTTTCTAGCAATCCGTTTGAACCCCAGGGAAACCTTTTTTTCTATTTTCTTTTTCATCTATATTGTAATTTTCTGGTCAGTTTCCCTATGACAGCTATGTTTGAAATAATGTATAAACAAAACATATTAGTTAAAGAGAGAGAGTGTTTAATAGAAGATTTGTTGACATTTTGAAATAACATCATTTTGTTTCCCTTATTGCAGGGTGGTCGGAACATTCAAGATGGTGCTACAGCAGGTAATGGAGATGGGATCTCTGAAGATAGCCGAACCACTCATTGACCAGAACAACAGAGGAATGCATGTAAGTATTTGTTAAACTTGCTACTCTGTAGTTTAATCCTCCTGAATACTCCAGAGGAGTTTTAACTGGAGGTGGGTCCGAGAGAGTGGTTAGCCCCTAATAAGGACAGAAGGGTCCTTGGCAAGCGCATAATTCCAGAATGTACATGTATGAAGTGAGGGCTGGTTTACTGTAAATTGAAGTTAGTAGTGGTATGAACGAACAGTTTATAAGCGAAGACCTCATAGGTTGTGTGTTGCTGTTGGTACTGCAGAGAATGGCCCCTTCTAACGATGATTGAAAATTAAAGCCAAACTTTCATTCCACTGTATCTTCTGGAATTTATCTCATGGGATCCTATTCGAGAAGGACCAATCATCAAATTTGACAAGTACATGTACATGTATGTAAGGACTTGGAGGGGAATCATTCTCATTTAAAGTCCTGCTACAACAAAGTCAACCAAAGCACTCACCCCCAAACAAAAATCTCATAGAACAAACACTCAGGCATTACTTGAAGAGACCACCACTCAAAGAACAGCACTGGGTTATTTGATTTGGTGCCGTTGTTTAATATTAAATGGATTTCCAACACTTTGCAACTTGGGTTATGTACGTTATTCATAAGCAATACAATTAATCACCAACACTCACGGAACCAACAGGGCCAATGGTTCTGTAAGCGCCAAGCTTTTATGAGTGTGCAAATTCTATACCCACGTGTGTTTAGACACAATAGAACATGGAAGACCCAAAGGTCCTAGATAACGGACTAGTCTTTGCATACCCATGAGCAAGTACTATAGTATCGTGATGGGTTTTCCATTAACATAATTTGTCTTGAAACCAATTTTTCTGAACTTGTTTGAGAAATGGACTACTAAAACTATTACATTTCATGTATAAGAATATTATTTTGGGGTTGTGGTTCCCTTTAACCTTTGACTAACTGTTAACATCTTTGCCAGGTCTCCATCCACTTTGAGGTGTTCTACCAGGCGCCAGACTGCGACTGGTTGCAGGAAACCTCAGCCCCGCCCCCTTCCCATCATGCCTCAGACAACTTGGGCTACATTGACCATCTATTTAGAAATTGACCTCTGAATTGTAACCTTTGACCTTTGATCCAGGTCTCCATCCACTTTGAGGTGTTCTACCAGGCGCCGGACGGCACCGTTGGCGACTGGATGCAGGAGACGTTCACTGCCCCGGCCCCTTCCCATCATGCATCAGACAACCTGGGCTACATCGGAGACGAGTACGAAGCCTACGATGAATATGACGAGACCGGGTCGCTCTACTCCGAGAGCTTCTCCATGATGAAGAAGGGTCACATGGGCTCGTCTCTCAGTCTCAGTTCACAAAAGAGGTAAAGTTGTCTTGTAATGTTTAGGGTTAACCATGAAATGAAATTGAAATTAAACTGGCTATAAGTCCTTTACCATATTGATGTTATGCACCATAGTAGTTATGGGAGCTTACCGTAATGAGTTCTGTAAGTTGAACAGAAACTCTCACAGAGAGCTTCTCCACATGATGAAGTAGGGTCACATGGGGTCATCCCTCAGTCTCAGTTCACAAAAGAGGTAAAGTTCGTCCTCCCCCAAATTAGTTCACTATAAAATAAAACACAACTTAAAGGGACAGCCCCTCTTTTGCAAGCCAAATTTCAAAAGTTCCGAGGTTATTGTCTTATATGAAAGAAAATAACATTTAATAGCATGCCTGAAAAAATTAGGGCTTGAAATCTCTTTTTCGTGGAGTTATAGACCTAAATCTAATAAACCATTGTCCAACGGTTAATTGTGCATTATACATGTATTCACCCGTCAAGAAAGTTCGCTCACGGATTCCACGGAGTGCCACAGCGCTATGCGTGACCCCTATGTGACCCGCACTAGCTACGTGACCCGCGCACAAATAACAATGGGTAAGCGGTTACTAAACAAAATAACCAAACCTCGCTTAAACTGACTACGTGTAATTATATATTCTTCATTTTTTATATCTTTTTCCGTGGCATACCTTTACAAATGTCGGCTTCACAATACCTTTACAAGAATAAGTACATTATTGTTGTAATATTATGCTAAATCAGTTAAACTCCTTTATTGACCGATATATAGTTTGATGGAGGGACGCATTCATTTTTCATTCGTAGAATCCAAATTACAGGGCTGTTCGATCTGATTTTGTGTGTGTGTGTTACATTCATCCCCATCCGTCAACTGGAAACTGTTCAGACGTTTTGTAAAATAGGACCTGTCCCTTTAACATTAGAAAGTTCAATATTATACTTTGATGTTCTATATAGTTGTCTGTCCCGGTTCACAACTGAGGTCTGTCCTCCCAAATGTTGGGGTTGCCATGAAATGAAACACAGCTTGACATATTAGTTCAATATTGATGTATTGTGCAGTTCTATGAGTTTACCTTTATTGCATCGTCTACATGCACAATTTTCTATTATTTTTTTAAAGAAACCCTCCATGTTATAATTTTACAAAATATTATCTTTTAAATGATACATTTTGATACTTAACTCTTTGAGCGCTTTGTTCGACTCAAGTCACAAACAGCGGCCCGCTTTGTTCGACTCTAGTCACAGACAACGATGCGTGCGGCGCGCGCGCGCGCGCGCATACAATATACGATGCGTGCAGCGCCTACAATTATCTGGCGACGGCGGGATCTACTGCACAGCGGACAAAGTGTTAATGATACCTTTTCAAGACATTGTTTTGAAAATATGATGAAACTTATCAGTTCTTTGTATTTTCATTGTTTTTAGTATGTTAAATCACAAATAGGCCTACAATGTATAACAAATGGGCAATAATGGTGTTATCGGTTTATGCATTTAATAACCCATCATGTGTAATTCAACATTTTGTTATAAATGTTCTCCTCTTTTTTCAGCTCCAAAAGTCTGTTGGGGAAGATGAAATTGGGGCGGAAGAAGAAGAAGAAAGGACAGGAGAAATATCAAGCAGACCTGGGCATTGAGCGGATTGGCAGTGAGTAGCATGAACAAATCAAATCTTATATATCATATGTGTCCGGCTATAGCAAAACCCTGCACTTGTCGGTGAAAATCAAAATTTTCATACCATACCATTAGAAGGGCTTCATCACAAGCTTTTATTTTATGCTTTGTTCTAACTAATTGGTCAATAATTGGCGAAGATATGATTGTTTCATTTTTACAATCATAGGTCTTTTACACACATTGTGTGAACGTAAAATGCCAATTTCTTCAAAACATGAATTACGGACAAGCGCCGGGTTTTGCTATAGCCGGTCACATACATGTATGACTGGATGGAGGAGAAACGAAGTAGCCATTAAATAAAAACAATTGTCATACAAATTAAATGTATGATTTGGTTATAATACAGTAGCTATGAAATAAAAAGTTGTCATGCAAATGAGATGTGTAGTTATATTCATAACATAGTTGGTATGAAAAGAAAAAAAATGATGATTAGAATTATATGAAAAGAAAATTTTACATATGTTTATTTTTTTACTTGTCATGTTAACTTAAATTATACATGAATCACTGTAGTTTGGACGATAAGTGTAATCTAAATCAAATGAAAAATCATGCACCTTTTCATGAATCATCAAATGTAATTCTTCTACTGATCATTTCACCTCCTTACTTCATGTCTCTTTGCACATATTGAAGCCCTGCTTTACATTGATTAAAGTGCTCCCCTCTCCAAAATCCCGGCTTTACATATCTATAAACACTCTCCTCTCCCTAGTACATGTACTTAATAATTTATCTTACCTTGATAGTTCTTTGCTAACATCAATTAAATGGTCAAAATCAATTAATACAGAATTTAATGCACCATTCCTCATTTTAAGCACTTTGTAACTACATGTAGTTATTCATCATTCATCCACCCTTTCTCAACTACCGTAAATACCGGCGTAATCGCCGCATACTTTTTCCTCGAAAAAACCCTGCAAAGTCGGGGTGCGGCGTGTACGCGGAGATAGTCAAAATGTCACTCTTGACTGGCCTCAAAACAACTATATTCTATTGTATTATAGTTATAATGATTACATTTACACATCTATTTTGTAAGCGCAAGTAACAAGAAATGTGTTTAGAAAATATATAGTGGGCTTGCGGGCGAGCGATAAATTTCACGCGCCGCCGATTTCATGCTAAAATTTGGCACATTTTCCCAGCCGATTTTCTGGTTTCCCGCCGTTATTCCCGGTTTTTTTGTCGCCAGTTTTCCTAGCGCACTTTTCTCCCACATTTTTTCTTTTTCAATTTCAATGCCCAAAGTCGGCATGCAGCGTTTACGCGGATGCGGCGATTGCGCCGGTATTTACGGTAACCATTTCATCTCATACTGACATCAACCGCCCCCTGGGGGCCTCTTGCATGTATTGAATCCCTGCTTTACTTGCACACAGATCAGTTTCCTCTGCTTGTGAACATCATTTAGACTTTATCAAAATCGTGTCACTTTTTATACACCTTTCAATTTCTTATCAACCAATCCTCATTCATACCATCCATGTCACCCTTTCTCAACTAACCATTTCACCTCATACTAACATCAACCGCCCTTGGGGCCTCTTGCATGTATTGAATCCCTGCTTTATTTGGACGAAGGTGAACCACCTCTGCTGGAGGTCGACGAGTTCGACGGAAGCGAGTACAATGACGATCTCGATGAGGAGGAGGAACTGGAGATCCCGCCATACAAGAAGCTGGGCCCGGTCGGAGGGGAACAGGCCTCACAAAAGTACCAGGACTTCCAGGTAGGTCCATCTTTAACATGATTTTAGATATTGATTTTCTATAGAATTAATCTAAAGATATAATTCTAAATCTTGAAGCTGCATTAATATTATAAGAAAAGTATAGTAGCAGTAGGAAAAACCTGGACATTTAACTTATATAAAATGTATAATTTGTTGTGACATACTGTCCAAACTTGTGCATGAACATGTAGAAAATGTTTTTACAAGCATCTACATTCAAATCTACATGTACATAAAATGATCATCTAAATGCAGTAAATATGATGACTTTGTGCTTTGTAGCAATAATCAGCTAAAAATATACAGTGTAGTATTTCCCAATATGATACTGTCTACAAACACATGTCTCCATCATATCACCTAGGCCTACATGTTTTTCTCTGTTTTTTCACACGCCCTTTCAAGGGGCATAGCTTGGGTAGCTCAAAAAGGGGGCAAAAGATCGAGGAGAGTGGTGAATCAAATTGAATTTGGGCTTGGGGCAATATTGTACTGCAGAAAATCCACAGAGCCCCCCCCCCCCCCCCTCCAAAAAATGTTTTAATTAATTATTACAAAGAGAAACAAAAATAATTTACGATCCTATGTTATTCATGTTTGTGTGTACAGTTCTATCAAGGCTATACTGATTTTTGTAGTGCTAGCACAGACAGATTTTAGAAGAACATGTACTGTAGCCGCCAATATATTTCCCCCATCAAGATTTGTTTCATGGGAATGGGGGGGGGGGGGAAGTCTCGTAATTTAGAATTGCATGTTCTCCCTCATACTATTTTGTCACATTGAGGGCATTGAGTAGAGCATGAACTCTAAATGAGGGTGGGAACTGCCCCCTTGCCCCCCCCCCCCCCCCCCCATCCCCACTAGCTACACCATTGCACAATTCACATTTTTGTTCCACAGAGGTGCAACATACATGTAAATCAATACAAGCAACACTTTGATGTATCAGAAACACTGCAAAAATAACCATGCTGGTAACAGATGTTTCTTTTTCTATCACGTGAACCAATACATGCCATGAGGTGTTGTGAATATAAGATCATTTTGCATTTAATTGTATATATGGGAAATAAATTGACTGTCCATGTACATGTACATTTACACTGTATTACAGATTGCCCTGGTATTCCAAATATGTAATGAATAATTTGCTTGTTCTCATAACACTCATAAAACATATTAAAGTCAAATCATATCTAATGTAATTACAAGATGCTATTAGATTGCTATTTAAGCATTCATTTGCTGTTTACTTTTTGCATTTACATTTTAATAGTGTAATGAAATGAAAGGAACCTGCACACAGATGTTCCATCTGCTCTGACTGCTAATATATGCGGCATTTGTTTGTTTGCTCTGAAACTGTATCCGGATTCATTCAATAATGCATCAGACAAGTACAGATATCATATGTCAAAAAGTAATTCATTTGCATTCAAATCACATTATCATAAACCAATACAAATATTATAATTATGTTTTGATTTCAAATAGCTTCCATTATGATGTATAAGTTGTTTATTATCTTAGAATGAAAACAAATATATATTGTGTCTAGCATTGTCATGGACATTTATGCAACGAATGCATATATACTACATGTATATGTGATCGGCTATAGGAAAACCCTGTACTTGTCGTACTAAAAATCAAAATGTAGATTGTCATACCATTATATAGGCCTCATCACAAGCTTTCATTTGATGCTTTGTTCAAACTTCAAACAAATTGGTCAATAATTGGCGAAGATATGATTGTTAAAATGTTACAATCATAGGTCTTTTACACACATTGTGTGAACTTAATATGCCCATTTCTTCAAAACATTTTGACTCGATGTTTATTTTGTCAATTGAAATAAGCTTTTTCACTCTTTTGACTCTTGTTCAGTTGATGGTGTACTGGAATGAAATTTAATAACTAACTGAATAGATAGATAAATAATAAAATAAATTAACAAATGAATGATAGAGAAATCAAATTCATTTTACATTTAACTGTATGCAAATTTATTAGGTTTTGCATAATTTTGGGGGCCTTAATTGGTATTTTAGGGGCTAAATCGACTTAGCCCCATGTATTTTTGTAATTGGAATTAATGCATATTAAAAACATATACAGGGTGGCCCAGAAATAACGGAACGGGGCACTTCCCAAAGTAAAGTAACAAAATAAACATGTCCATCGGATAGGGTGTCCTTTCCAATGAACAACGATACCAAGAAAAGTAATTTTGGACGTGTAGTTTTTGTTTTAGGGCGCTTAGGGTTAGTTTTTTGGGAAGTGCCCCGTACCGTTATTTCTGGGCCACCCTGTATAGATATATGTACATAAACAAATTCATTTTATAAGTGAATTATATTAAAACAAGTTTTGAACTGTTTCCCCAACTTATTCAGAGATAAAGGGCAATATAAAAATGGACTCTTATTATTGTTATATGAATATAGGCATATTTTTCAAACTTTCTTGTAAAAAACAGGTTTCCGTGACAATCCATGAAGCCCGGCAACTCGCTGGTCTGGACATCGATCCCGTGGTCTGTGTTGAAGTCGGCGACAAGAAGAAATACACGAGCGAGAAGAAATCCACAAACTGCCCTTTCTACAATGAGGTCAGTGATTAAATTAAACTTTGAATAGATTCATCTGATTGTAAAATTGTGTAATCAACAAAATCTTTTTTCACACAATCAACTTACTATTTTTTACCTGGTTTTCGAAGATGCTTGAAAAGTCAGATCAAAAAAGTAAGTTGATTATGTGGAATTCACATATTTTTTCTAATATTTTCATTAATATCAGGATACATGTACAGTACGTTTATATCAATACCTAATTCAGGGCTTGACACTAGCACTTGCCCTATTGCCAAAGGCAAGTCAAATTGACGTTTTACAAGTAAAATTTCATGAATGGCCTAGTTTGGTTGCCCAATTGGGAAACTAAATTATTGATCAACCACCAGAGAATAATTATCCAATCTCATCTCGAAATAAGCGGGCAAGTAAACTTTCTGTTTGGGCAAGTAAACTTTCTGTTTGGGCAAGTAAACTTTGAAAAGTCATAATTTGACTTGCCCAATTGAACTAGTAGAGACAAAATTAGTGTGGAGGCTTGCCTAATTTGATGTTACTTTTTGGATGTTTTTATTTTATCCCTGGAAAAATCCAGTCTTCATAAATTAAAAATTTGTCTTCTGTTTTCTTGTTGCAGATGTTTGTGTTTGACTTCCATGAGCCTCCAGGGATCATGTTTGATAAGATTCTCAAGATCACTGTAAGTACTTGAATATTCAGCAATAACAGTAGAACCATACTCAAATTAAGCTTCAACTAACCTTATTTATTTGCTGGCGAGCTTAATTTTAGTTAGTGTAATTACCCCAACCACTTGCTTTTTTGTACTATACAGTTGAACCATGTTATAATGAGGATATTCAGACCATGAAAATAACCTTGTTACAATAGTATATTTGTCATCTTGTCTTTCCAGGGTATAACATACAACGATGTAAGTAAAGAGGGTTTATTATAAGAGCGTAGGGACGCACCATCCTATGCACCTAAATCAGTATCAGTTATAAAAGCTGGGGCTTTGGAGCTTTGGAGCTTTGGAAGTTGCTACGCACCTATGCGTGTCAACCGGATTTTCTCTATTACTTTCAATAGGACCATACACTTTTCTATGCAGATCTCTACAGTAGACAACCTTTACAATATGCACACACAATATTAGCAGGGTAAACCATATACCAGAGATACTATAGCACATATAAAACGCACGGGCGGTTACGGGCGGTTCAGTGTGTAACAGGAAGCGCGGTCTCGGGCGGTTCAAGGGCCATTTGGTTAAATTCTTTAATTTCATAATCGAAAAACAAAGTGCAGATACTATGAATATATCTTCTTCTTATAACAGGCCCTTCACTCCAGAAATGTCCTACGTTCAGGAACTGTCGTTGGCTACTTCAAGTTTGACATTGGGACCCTCTACCAATCACAAGGTTTGGTTCATTTGTTCCATCAATTACATGTAACATATGATTATTCCCTTTTAAACTTATGCAATTTAATGTACATGTCAGATTTAATTTACATTACTACATGTACATGTACACAGCCCAATGCTAAGTACTTTTATGGAACTCATAAAACTTATGGAACTTAATAGGTTGGATTTAAAAGAGAAACATTAACCTGTTGCTTACGGGAACCTGGTGGGCTATGCACAAAATCTATTTCAGATTCTAGAAGTGAATGGGTTAATAATGAATGTTAAATTTTAAAATGTAATGATAATAAATGAGGTGTTCTTCTTTTGGAGGGGTATAAGTAGCAACTTTGTGTTTGTTTCCTTTTGCAACCTAAATGTATGTTCTGAAATTTAATAAGTTAATCATATGTATTATTTAATTTTCAAAAGTGTTCTCGTATTAATTCTGGTCATAATAACAATGATGTAAAATGAAATGTGAATAGCTACTTTATTACTTGTCAAATTTATAATGATGAATTAATTGTTTGTTATCAGACCATGCATTCTACAACAAATGGGCCATCCTCATCGACCCCAATGATCTCAACGGAGGTCCCAAGGGGTACGTCAAGTGCGATGTCCTGGTGATGGGCAAAGGGGACACAGTGAAGCCCCCAAAGAAGTCTAAAGATGATGGAGAGACCATTGAAGGGTAAGAGGGTGGTGATGATGATGATGGTGATGATGATGATGATGATGATGATGATGATGATGATGATGATGATGATGATGATGATGATGATGATGATGATGATGATGATGGTGGTGATACTGCTGCTACTGCTGCTGCTACAGATGATGATGACTTAAGCTTGCCAGACCTCTACAAACTGAGCACACCTTTGTTATTGTAAAGGTCAAATCAAGATAATTAATGCCTCTAAATTCAAGATGACGTACAAAATAGCAGCTGTTGGGACAAGCAATATTATTAGCAACAACTCCTAATCCTAGCATGTATTTGAATTCATATCAAAGAAAATTAAATTTCCTATAAGATGATACCATTGGTTATAGGTCTCCCAATAAGCAACAACAAAAAAGTGAAATAAAATCAATAAATGATAAATTAAATAAAATTAATCAATGAAATCATGTCTTTATCAATCCAAACAGGAATTATCTTCTGCCGGAGGGTATCCCAACAGTACGCCCAAGAGCCACTTTCAACATCCGCGTCTACCGAGCCGAGGGCCTCCCGATCATGAACTCCGGTCTCCTTGCAAACGTCAAGAAGGCGATTACAGGCGAGATGAACGATCTTGTCGACCCCATGGTCGAGGTGACCTTTGCTGGGCAAACTGTAAGTGCTATATCAGAAAACGCCTCTCTGGATAGTTATCATTGTGGTCCGAGTGACCAAAGACAGGTCCCCTGTAAATATCGAGCAATTAAGCTTCAAATACAGAGGAAGTGAGACAAACAAACTTCTTTTTGATTTCTTATATTTCCTTCCTCTATCACCTGGAAATTTGGTGATACCTTCTTTTACTTGTTTTACAGTGACCTTTCTTCTTATGCAATGCAACTTGTTGAACAAATGCACAGACCCAGGTTCCAACGATACCACAAAACGAACCCCATGAAAATAATAAAATGTAATTTATTGTTATGATATATGTAAAACAATTTGTAGAGTGATAATTTGAAAGTACCAGCCCAAAATAATATTTGTCCCTTGTTTTTATAAACTCAACTCACAAGTTTTACCTCTCAATGACTGCAGGGCAAAACATCCGTGAAGAAGCATCGCTACGACCCTAATTGGAACGAGCAGATAGTTTTCAGCGAGATGTTCCCCCCTCTCTGCCGGCGCTTCAAGGTCATGCTGAAGGACAAGGACAGCGTCATCGACGATGTCATCGGTACCCACTTCATCGACGTCGCCAAGATATCCAGTGACACCAATGAAGGTCAGTTTGATTATGATGTTATACAAAGTGTTTTGAGTGTGAACATGATTAGGGGATAAGTCCCTGGCTTAATAACTTGGACAGCTAAAGTGTGTATGAGGAAGTGAAATAAAGAGTGTCTGGCCATCTTCATTGTGTGTAAAAACTGATTTTGCATAAAAAGGGAGATTGATTAGTCTATAGTAGAAAAGGTGGCTTACAATAATTGACCGTTACATGTTGTACACTGATAGACTTTTTATTTTTCCAAATTTATAGACAATTGATCTACACATCCACGTATAACAAAATAGTAAATGAAAAAAAAGCTTACTTGAAAGATGTATTTTCAAGGGTGTAATCTAATTTTCAAGTGATATTTTCAAGTGATATTCACTAACTCATTGTACTTACTTTGTTCACGGCATGAAATTATCCCATAGACAATTTCATATCTGAACACTTCAATTGAAATATCTTTTGAACAAAATGGAAATTTGAAAAACCGAAACCTGTCCCTTGCTTTTATTGTTAATATGAATATGATAAGGTATGAGAGAACTACTAGAGTTCCAAGTAAGTTTTGAGGATTTGGACCATGTTACTAAGTCCCTTTAACCAGTTATTTTGTCCTTGCATATCAGGATTCCTGCCCACATTTGGACCGAGCTGGGTCAACCTGTACGGCTCGACACGCGACTACAACCACGTCGACTCAAACCGAAAGTTGAACACGGGTGTCGGAGAAGGGTGCATGTACCGCGGCCGACTTCTCATCGCGATCAAGACGGACGTTCAGGACAGTTCATTGGAGTCCGGTGGCATCAGAGTTGACACTGAGCCATGCCTGCCCATTTCTGAGGCTGCGCCAGGGAGGAAGGATGAGTTCTTCTTTTTCGCGACCGTCTTTGAGGCCTCCATGATTGACAAGAAGCTGGGGGACAAGCCGATCACCTTTGAGTTCTCAATAGGTAAATCAACGTTTGTTATTAAAGTACACATGTATTTTACCAATATTTTATTAGGGACCTTGTTGTAAACCATGTTATTTGCTCCTTGGGAATTACTTAAAGGTGAATTACAGTAGTGGGAAACGCCCCACCCCCTAAAAATGAAATGTACGCTCTAATTACCAACCATGTGAAAGAATGTAGTTTTACTAATATGGGATTATACAAATTTGGCCAAGAAACCGCCTACTAATTGATATATTTGCAAAATTATAAATTGATCTGTTGCGGATAGATATTGCCAACGCGGAATCGCGCATACGCTACATGCATTCGCTATACGGGCTTGTCCCTAGCTTGTCGATATCTCCAGTCCAGCGCTAGCGGCGCGGACAGGTGCGAACGGGCGGTGGATTTATACATTTCACGGGCGGGTATTGGATTTCTTCCGATATTTCTGCATTTAACGCATCGTTAGGTTCGGATTTTACCGCACAAGCCCTTTTTAGATACTTATTCAACAATATTGATCAATTATAAATGTTTTCTGTAACTTTCCCAAAACTGTTGTTCATCTTTAACCCGTTGCTTGCAGGAATGTAATCTTAGAGGGAACGGGTTAATCAAATCTTAGAAGGAAGACGTTTACATTTGTTTATTTGGCACATCATTCAGTCTTTAATGTGTATTAACGTTTATGACTAATAATTAAACTTTTACATTACACATTCTTTCCATCACAATCACTAAGTAACAATTTGTTGTAGATTGAAGAGCATTCATGGGTGGGGACTATGTAAATATGATGTGTGCACTGCAATAACAATTGACATTTCATACTTCAAGTATTTTAACACAGGTGTCTCAGACAGGAGGAAAAATTTGTATTCACCTTATTGCATTTGCTATCATTTTATGTTTGATATCACCAGGCAACCATGGCAACCAGATCGATGGACGCAACATGCACGCAACACGCACGGCCATCAGCGACTCGGAGGGGGAGGAGGAGCAGTTGATACACCAGGCCCCGCCTGAGCCAGAGCTGGGCGTGTCCATGACCCCGCCCATGATGCCAAAGACGGCCGACAAGAACTACTACCACATGCCGTTCGAGGAGAAGAAGCCCATCCTGTACCTCAAGTTCCAGACCGAGGATCACCGGCGGCGATTCTACAACATGAACATCCTCTACAAGATTGCTGAACAGCTGGTAGGTTATGGCTGGGGTAGAGATGATGATGATGATGATGATGATGATGATGGTGATGATGAGGAGGAGGAGGAGGATGAGGATGAGGATGAGGATGAGGATGAGGATGAGGATGAGGATGATGATGATGATGATGATGATAATGATGCTGATGGTGATGGTGATGGTGATGGTGATGGTGATGGTGATGGTGATGGTGATGGTGATGGTGATGGTGATGGTGATGGTGATGGTTATGATGATGATGATGGTGATGGTGATGGTGGTGATGGTGATGGTGATGGTGGTGATGGTGATGGTGATGGTGATGGTGATGATGGATGATGTGATGATTATAATGCTGATGATGAGGAAGAGAAGGAGGAGGATGATTGCTGTTTGTGGTAAAGATGATAACGATATTATTTATAGTGCTCCTGCTAATTATTTATGATTATAGTACCTATAACAAAGAGCTAATAATGTTAATGAAGACCTGTGTGTGATCAATTAATGATTAGCGCATGCAATTCAGCTTGTTTGCTGCCATTTTGTGTTTAAAATAAATACCATGAATAAATAAATAAATGATTTATCCACCTGTCCATCCACTCTAATCAGGAGGAAGGCATTGCTAATGTGTCTGAGAGACTGAGCAAAGACAAACCCAACATAGAGAAGGCCCTGCGCAGAGTCCTCAAAGACTTCATTGAAGCTTCCTTGTGAGTACTAGTATACTGTCTAATCCTCAAATTAACAGTAGAGACTTTTCAATGTGCATGTTCTTGAGTGGGCGGGTAGATAGGTGATGTGTCAAGGTTAGGCTTCTCCGCCATGTTGAACCATTGTTTGGTCAACTATAACAGTACTACGAATGCCAAATCGGTCAAATTCACATTGGTACTTGACCGAGACGGTTGACCAAATAATGAGTACGTGGGGTCGAGGCCTTATCATGATGTTAGCAGGTCCACTAGTAATCGTGTAAATCAAAAAGTCCCTATTGCACGGCTATTCATAAAAAAGCAATCCTCAGTATTTGGTTATGAGTACTATTCCATTGTTACATGTATATTGAGAGAGTTAGCATAGGCTCTGCGCCTTATCTTCCAAGGCTTTTAGTTAACCCCTTCACAACTGGACAAGAGTTTTCATGGTTCCCGTGAGAGGTGTTCAGAGATGGGAGCCGAGTTTCCCTGATTCCGAAAGCCTATTTTATTTGCTTGAAAGTTATATATTTTGCCCTTCTTGTGCCAATTTAATGAGTTACATCAAAAGATTAGGGAAGTGGATGTGTAAAAAGTCATCGCAGCACCCCATAACTTGAAAAAGATGGGAGTGCTTTTTTTGACAGGGGTGCTATCCCCCCCCCCCCCCCCCGGCAACACCCCCACCCCTCACAAATAGCTTGTGCAATTATTCAAATCATTCATGCTAAAAGTACTTCATTTTATATTATGTTAATAATATATTTCCTATAACATTGATATTGATATCTCAATATTTTAAATTTCAAAATGAATTTGCAGGAATTTCAGCAAGCTGACGAAAGGGACTGGAGGAGGGGCCAACGCAGGCAAAACCAAGCTGGACAGGGAACGACACAAGTGGCTTCTCATAGAAATGGTTGGTACATGTATTAAATAGTGCCTCTGTACCAGATTGAAGGTTTGGTAGAATACATATTGTGGCTTCTCATAGAAGTGATTGGTACGTGTATTCAGTAGTTCCTGTGTACCAGATTGAAAGTTTGGTGGAATATACATGTATATCCATGTTGAGTATATTTTATATTTGCATTATACTATTTATGCTTTTGTTTGCTTTATTATAATGTTACAATGTATGTGCTAAGCTATTATACTAACATCTACATGTTCATCTGAAATATTAAACCAGTTTAAAGAATGCATCGACAAAATGTTTTTGTTTTTATTTAAAATGTTCTTTTTTTATTAATGTTTTAGTACTTCTGTTCGGATGTAACTGAAAAAAAAATAAATACATTTTATGCTCTTGGTCGACGCTATTGAAATTTGTCTGCATCCACTAACGTCTCTTATTTCATATTGTTTTATTTATTTCCACCACAAACTCATATGGATGCTTTGCCTGGATTATATCAACATTCTTGGTGTTTGCTTTGCATGACCATGCTTTTCATTTGCGTTGGTTGTGGTCATTGTTTTTCATTTTGTTCCATTTTTGGGGCACTTCTGCATGCTGTGATTTGAATGTAATAAATCACTCCTTTTTTTAATATTATTAACGAATGCTGTAATCTTGATAATTTATTCCTTCATTTATTTAACATCATGATATGTTTATTAATTCCTGTATTCATTTATTCATCCATTCCATCCATCTATCCGTACATCCATTCATTTTCATTTTGTTTTTACATATTTATCTATTTCTACGTGCCTTCATTCTAATATAATTTGATGCTGATTATACTTCTGTCTTTTTTTATTTATATTTTTATATGCAATAATTTGTATGTTAATTATACTCTCTGGTATGTCTTTTCAAATAAAATATTAATAAAAATTAAAATATTGAACAAAACTTAATTGAACGCATCCAAAATCAGAGACACCTGATGGAGGATGCCCAAGATGTTCTTGGGGAAGACCCCAAGTCTGGGAAGAAGGGGAGGGGCAGGGATAGGTACGGAGGGGAAGGGGGTGCAGCAGGGGGGCGTATGTCGCCCTCTCCAGTGAGGAGGTCCCCCAGCCGAGCCCAGAAGGGCACCCCACGCTCAATGGATCTATTCAACGAGGTAATATACTTTAAAGGGTATAATAATGGTATAATAATAATAATAGTAATAATAATAATAGTAATAATAATAATGAAGATAATGATAATACTAATAATAATAAAGGGTTTAAAATATTATATAGATAGTTGCATTTAAAATTTCCTATGATGAGCGGTATACCTATTTCATTAATTACCATATTGAATAGTTATGATATAAATTGTATTTAGATTTAGAATAAATGTATTTAGATGAGCGGTATACTTATTTCATTAATTACCATATTGAAAAGTTATGATATAAATTGTATTTAGATTTAGAATAAATTGTATTTAGATTTAGAATAAATGACAAAGAAAGGAAGAACTTTTAGCCTTGCTTCGAACAATGTTTAACATTTGCCATTAACATCTATGGAAGATATGAAATGAGTTCAAAACATTTAGAAAATTGTTACATTGGGAAAACTGACCAGAAATAGATTGAATAAATACAAATGTGCAAAGAAACTAAGAGCATGTATTATCTTAGTAAGGATAAGAACAGATATTTGACAAGATATTGTATGTCTATTTTGTTGCAACTAGTTACTTTAGAAATGAAAACAAATTGCTTGTGCTTATTTATTATTTATTAGGAGCTTAGTTTAAAGTTTCACTGCTTCTGTTACTTGTCTGCAGTACAATTTGGGTGGAATTCACAAAGGAGGTTTGTGTAAACCATGGTTTAAACCATGGTCTACATCTATGGAGTGCCATTTGTAAACTGATGGAGAAAGAAATTAAACTCCTTACTTGTTAACAATGTGTGTCTTCTTAGATGGTGAAATTTGTCATATTAGAAATTAGAAATTGTTTTACTTGTCTACGAGCAGCACTCCATCGATGTAGACCATGGTTTACACAAACCTCCTTTGTGAATCCAGGCCTTTATGTTTGGAAATGGGG
This sequence comes from Echinarachnius parma, assembly GCA_037951105.1. Taxonomy (NCBI): domain Eukaryota; kingdom Metazoa; phylum Echinodermata; class Echinoidea; order Clypeasteroida; family Echinarachniidae; genus Echinarachnius; species Echinarachnius parma. The sequence goes on along the minus strand of JBAMJV010006447.1, from coordinate 174,007 downwards.
GAAACCAAATTCAATGTTGCTGCAAGGGACTAAAGTTGGTAAAATTGGAATGCGATGTATTTTTTGTTTCAAAAGTATTTTGTTTATTATTATTTTATTTATTTATATACCTGTATTTATTTATTTATTATTATTATTATTATTTATTTATTATGCCTCCGCCAACGAAGTGGCCGGAGGCATTATGTTTTCGGGTTGTCCGTCCGTCCGTCCGTCCGTCCGTCCGTCCGTCCGTCCGTACGTACGTACGTACGTACGTCCATCCGTCCGTACGTACGTCCCGTTTTCGTTCTCGCGATATCTCAAGAACCAGTTGACGGATCAATTTCAAACTTGGTATGAGTGTACATATTGGGGTGACAATGATCTGATTAGATTTTAGGGGTCATGAGGTCAAAGGTCAAGGTCACAGGACTCAATATATATGCAAAAATGCCTCGTTCTCGCGATATCTCAAGAACTGGTTGATGGATCAAATTCAAACTTGGTGTTAGTGTAGATCTTGGGGTGGCAATGATCTGATCAGATTTTGGGGTTCATGAGGTCAAAGGTCAAGGTCACAGGACTCAATATATATATGCAAAAATGCCTCGTTCTTGCGATATCTCAAGAACCGGTTGACGGATCAATTTAAAACTTGGTATGAGTGTACATATCGGGGTGCCACTGATCTGAGTAGATTTGGGGGGTCATGAGGTCAAAGGTCAAGGTCACAGGACTCAATATGTATGCGAAAATGGCTTGTAATGGCAAAATTTCAAGAACTGAATGTCAGATTTCAATCAAACTCGGTACCTGAATGTATCATAAAGAGTCAACGTAGCCATAAAATGTTGGGGTCATGAGGTTGAGGTCAAGGTCACGGGACTCATTATACATGCATGCAAAAAAGCTTGTAATGCCAAAATCTCAAGAACTAAATGTCAGATTTCAATCAAACTTGGAACCTGACTGTTTTTTATGGAGCCATCAAAGATTGGGGTCATATGGTCAAGGTCACAGGACTCAAAATATGTGACCGCTTACACCAAAACCCCCATAAAGTCGCGGTATATGATTCTCCGCTACGAGCCAAAGTATGTAATTTTTGCTGAAAAATCAAATTGTAAAACTTTACTTTACCTGAAAGCATAAAATTTCTCTTATCGACTGTTTCAAATTTTGAGTCTTAAAACGAAGCCAAAGTTGAGTTAATGGATTCAATGGATAGCTCCTCCGCACTACGCGCCTGAGTGACCCTAATCTTTAGAGCCTCTTTTCTCCTCATTCTGTAAAACTAGACCTTCCCACTCTCCTACATTCAATCGCTTTGTTGAATAGGTTCGGAGTGTCCAAATTTGATGAGTTATATATCATTTTAAAGCTTAGCGTATACTCTTTCCAGCTAGATAAAAAAATCCAAATTCATGTTTGTCAACTTTTTGGGGGTTTTGGGGTAAGCGGTCACATATATGAAAAATATTTTTAAAAATTAAATCAGTGCATGTTAATTTGGGCTTGATATTAAAATCGCGTGATAGCGGAGGCATAATTTTTGATTGCGCGCAATCGAAGATCCATCTAGTTTTTTTTTTGTTGGGGGGGGGGGGGCTTTTAACTTAAAATGCATTAATTGATTTAAGTTACAACTTAATTTTAATAGCAACATACTGACTTGGAAGCTAAGGAAAGAACATACTAAACATGATAATGTCTCAGAATGCATTTAAACTAGTTACTAAGCAATGGTTGAAATTGAACTATGGCGTGGGAAAAACTACTCTTAAGTTATTTAATTATGATTTGATTTGTGCTTGGTTATTATTTACTTGTTATGTAAAACAGTATTCTGTATTTCTTCTCATCTAATCCCTTTCCTAACAAACTATTGTATGTTGCAGAGCATGCCCCTACTGGTAAGAGGATCTACCTACATTTATCCAGACGCTGTCTCAGTCTCAGTATTGAATTCTCTCTTTTTTTTCTTTGGATATTTTCTTTCTCACTCTTTTCTTATCTCCCGGTTACTCGACATGTTTTAATCAGTTTCTGAATTTCTTTATCTATTTAAAAGATTTTTTTTTTTATATAAAAAGGTTCTTAATTTGAACCTTCTGTTCAACACCTTTTCACTATCACAGTTGATTTGAAAGACTTTTAATTCAATTTCCGTTAAAAATCTTGCATCAGAATTAAATATGCGTAGACTTATTCCCTTGTTTTTAATTTAAATTTATTTTCATGGCTACAACATATTATAAGAAAACTGTATAAAATGCATGGGAAATATAAATGTAGCTACATGTAGTTTCGATCAGACTTATTCACAATTTTACTGCTATGTGTTATATAAAAGTTGGTTATAAAATAAAAATATATTTGTAGACCATGGAAATGTTACATTAATTTTAAACCAGGATAGTTAATGCATAATTAGATATGTTTTAATCACATCTGGAATGGTCAATAATGACAAATTATGTTATTCATTATCTTGCGTAGTCAGAAACTTAAAATCATTCGACTTCAAAATTACCTAAACATAAGATTCACTCCTCAACTTTATGTGTATCTGGTAACTCAGTCTTATGCCGTATTATGATTGATTTTGTATTTGCTAAGTAGGAAAGAATTGTCTCTTTTTCATATTGCAGATGACTATAGATTTTGTAGATGTGGTAGGATTTCATCATCACCATGGTGTTTTATCATACACATTCAAAGATGATTATGTATTCATTGTATTTGGGATTTGTGAGGGAACAAAATGATTGAATGTACCACAAATATGGCATTTCTAACAAAAACAAATATATAAGGTGTGTCATTTAAAAGCTATGTCAGTGTGCTAAATGTGTATATTTTCCATTGGCACACGTTCATGTAAACTGCCTTCCAGCTGAAATGCATGCGAAAGGATAGAAGAAATCCACATGAAATAGGAAAAAACCTCTTGTAGCGCTGATGATCAAACTGGTATCATATTCTTTATTCATATAACCACATATTAATTATACATTTGTAAATACCCGGTAGACTGGAAAATAAGTAGTCAAAATAATATCCATTGTTGTACACTGAGCCCTTTTATGATATTGTATGCCATATTTGAGGTACATTCAGTTAACAGTATTTTAGTATGTGTATGCTTCTTTGTTTTTGGACTTTGTGAGGGGGAACAATTAACAGTATTTTGTTTTGTCTGTGTTTCAATTTTGATTTGCCCACCATTCCCATCATCACCTCCATTTCATCTCCCAATCTTCTTTTATCCTCCTTTTAATCATCAACATAATTTCCCCATTCCCTTACTGTTCCCAGAAAATATCCTGCATTCACACTCACTCTGAAGTCCTTTTCAGGACTATAATTCCATCATCAAAAAGTTTATCCAAGTCCTTTTTAGCAATCTCTAAGAAAGAATCCCGAATAGCTGTTTTCAGGGAAAAACACCCATTTTTGCCACCACAAACTTGACACTTGGGTAACTTGCATATTGCTTGTTGAGGGATCTTTGCAGGAAAGCCTCTGATCATTGGCATTCTTGCCCAAATGCAGGTAGTCAGAATGAAGGGCCTCTCAGCTACATGTATGATGGCCAAGGTTGCACTGGTCCTGTATACACATGTACATTGCCGCAGTGCAACTCCAATTAGGTCTCATACAACACACAATGAATAGAACCTGATGTGTCAAAAATGTTGTACAATTCCTATTACTAGTAATTCCATCTATACGGCAGGAATCCCTTGACAAACAACTTGCCAAGGAACCATTATCTGTTCAGTATAATCATGATCAATGTTTCATCTACTCACACTGTCCATGTTTTCTGTTCAGTATAATCATGATCGATGTTTCATCTACTCACACTGTCCATGTTATCTGTTCAGTATAATCATGATCGATGTTTCATCTACTCACACTGTCCATGTTATCTGTTCAGTATAATCATGATCGATGTTTCATCTACTCACACTGTCCATGTTATCTGTTCAGTATAATCATGATCAATGTTTCATCTACTCACACTGTCCATGTTATCTGTTCAGTATAATCATGATCAATGTTTCATCTACTCACACTGTCCATGTTCAGTATAATCATGATCGATGTTTCATCTACTCACACTGTCCATGTTTTCTGTTCAGTATAATCATGATCGATGTTTCATCTACTCACACTGTCCATGTTATCTGTTCAGTATAATCATGATCGATGTTTCATCTACTCACACTGTCCATGTTCAGTATAATCATGATCGATGTTTCATCTTCTCACACTGTCCATGTTTTCATGCATGCTTGCGCACACCTTGGTTTTGTCAGGATTTCAACTTGGATGACAACTACTTCACTCGACAGGCATGTTCACATTACTAACACTTTCTTTGCTATCCCCCACAGAAATTGTAAGTGTGTTGCAAGCTAGCAGCTCGCTTTAAAAGTTATCTCTGCTCAAATTAACCCGTTCAGGACTGGTCCCCAAAAATAATTTGGCTGGAGTCTATGGAGAAGGCATGTTATCACAACATCAAAATGCTTGCAGACTAAAATAGTATACGGACATGCTAACTGCAGGCTAATGACAAGCCTAAAAACTGCAGAACACTCACAATTTCAGTAGAGATCGCCTGTAAAGTTTGCAGCAAACTACATGCAGCCGCTGAATTGCGACACACTTAGATTTCTGTAGGGGATGTTTGCCTTATTTGTGTAATTGCTTGTGTGCAACTGACTTCAGATTGCTACATGCCAGAATGCTCTGTAGCACCTAATATGCACGTGCAAGAATGCTACATACATTGTACATAGCATTAGTGCCATATAAATTGTATGTTGTGTACAAGAACTTTCCATATCATTTGTGCTGCATTTGCCAGAATGCTGCCCTGTAGCTCCTTAAGTTCACAGTGTAAATACAATGTGATATTTTCACTATTTTGCATGGTAAGAATATGAGCGTACATTACCTAAGGTTTGGTACTTGAAGCACAAAATGAGTTAAAGCTGCTGTATGCATTGCATATTTCATGCTCAGATATATTCATTTTGCAAATACAGACTAACCCATAGCTATGTAATATTGCAGTGCTCATTTTTTGTGTTGAATTTGATGTTTGTTACTGGATCTTTACAGCTTCATTTTTTATTTAAATCCAATATGTACCTAAGGGTAAACAAGGGAAAAAAGAATAGTGACCACTGTCGTTGGATGACCTCTATTACCAGGTTCCATGACATATTTTTTGTACTGGAGATGATTAACATTAGTGGCCGCTATATAGACAATTTGGCTGCTATAAACAGGTAGCTGCTAAGACAGGTGTGACTGTATCTAGCTGGTCTGATTCAAGCATGATCTGCTGTGTTGCACTGTATAATGCTGAGATGTCTTGCACATGTATGCTGGCCAGTTTTCTTTGCTCATAGTGTGTGATTTCATGCTGTTTTGCTGTGTTGCACTGTTTGAAGAGATTGAGAAATCAACACAGACCATATGCCACGTTTTGGAGCTGTGTTTTATCGCTAGCCTTGTACCGAAATGGCAGAGATCCCAAATTAACATGGAATGGTTAGCCTCAAGGAAAAATAAAATGTCAATTTGAATGAAAGTGCTCAATTTTAAGACAAAGTGAGTCTAAACTAGATAATGATGGACTGAATTAACAGCTTGTTTAACATTTGCAGTCGCTTTTCTGTATAATGCCACTATATTTTTCATATGATTAATAAACATGTTTTACAATCAAGTATATGATTGCTGCAGGTAAATTTAGTATTTCTGGCATAATTTGTTATAGGCATTTTTCTCAAAATTCATATTTTAATGCAATTTACATGTAGTTCTCTCTTTTTCTTATTATCAATGATTATTTATTTGGTCTACTGTTGCAATAGCTACAATAAAGCTAATTTGTCAATAAGTCATGAAGGGCATTCAAAGTAAAAATCATATTATTTTCATGGATTTGTATGCTGGATTTTTTCATTCTCTCTGAATTTGAACATTAAAATGATTAAATCTTGAGCTTGTCAAAAAAAAATTTTTTTTTTTTTCACATACAAATTCTCATTTACAATTTATCATTATGGGTTAGAATACAAAATTTGTACAAGTAATCTTGTCAAACTTGTCATATAACTTACCAAATGTTGAGAAATAGTGAAATATTTTGTTCGATTTTTAAATTTTATTTACAGGAGGAACTGAGTAAGAAAGCCAAGGAGTTGAACAAGGGTCGAAGCTGGACACCCAGAGCCATCAAGGAGAAACTGAAGGCTGCAAGGACCTTCCTGCACCGCGTCAAATTCCTGGCAGATGAGGTAGATAATTAACAAATTTATGATTTTGTATTTGTTCATTGCGTGAGATGTCATAGTATGTCATACTAATTCAAGAATGTTTCTATACTTTATCATGTCATGGAAGGACATGTATTGTAGTTGAAAACCCAGAGCCATCAAGGAGAAACTGAAGTCTGCAAGGACCTTCCTGCACCGTGTCAAATTCCTGGCTGATGAGGCAGATACTGAACGATCTAGTAATAAGTTCTTGCATATTCATTTCATGAGATGTGTTCCACGTTTGTTTGGATGGTCAAAATTGACAAGCAGTGGCCTGCACATACACAGCTCACCCCAACATTTTTCTACTCCATATTGTGAAAAGGATCGTTTCATGATTATGATGGCAAATCGTTACTCTAACTCATATTTGATTAATATTTTGATTTGCTAATCTGCCATGTAGCCTCAACCCAGCCTACTGGATCTGTTCGTTAGGATAATCAGCAATGGCAAGAGTGTTGCCTACACACATACCCCAACTCAAAACCTCATCTACTGCCTGATGAAAGAGTTTTGATCATTAACTTTGGACATCAGATAAATTCTCCAACATATATCTTTGTGCTTTTCTATTGTATAGCCCCAGCACAACCTGCCAGATCTGTTTGTCTGGATGATCAGCAATGGCAATAGAGTTGCCTACACACATGACATACCCCAACTCAAAACCTCATCTACTGTGTGATGAAAGAGTTTTGATCATTAACTTTTGACATCAGATAAATTCTCCAACATATATCTTTGTGCTTTTCTATTGTATAGCCCCAGCACAGCCTGCCAGATCTGTTTGTCTGGATGATCAGCAATGGCAAGCGAGTTGCCTACACCCGCATCTCAACCAGAAAGCTCATCTACTCCATGGTGGAAGAAGAGAAGGGAGATTTGTGTGGGAAGATGCAGACGATCTTCCTCAAGGTAACAAATACAATCCTTTTCATTTTATTGCATTACCACATTCTGATTTATAAACAACAATAACAACAGGTACAATTATTAAAACAGCAACAACAAAATATCTTAACCCTAATCCCACTGGGGGGGGGCCTTTTTGGCCCCCCCCTGTCGTTTTTTTCGACGTGCATCTAGACCGTTTGGAATTTCACATTCAAACTTCATGACTATTTTCTCTCAAGTCTCCCGCATGTTTTGATATATAATTCACCCCGGTCGGACCTGTAGAACTGATTTTAGAGGTCGATAATTGCTCGTCCGTCACAAAAAAATGTAATTTTTGTACAGGTTTCTATGTAATTCCTATATCCGATGCCCATGTAAACTCCAAATCTGTTATAATTGTTACTTTGAATTATAATTTGGATTATTTCTTTGTTATTAGTTGAATTCATACACTTCAGAGATAAATTCTTCTAAAAAATTAAAAAAAACAACAACAAAAAACAATAAAATACATAAGAATGAAAACAATGTGGATAAATCCGGGAATACTAATTTGCATATTAATGCAAATTAGTGATATATTTTATCACCATAAAAAAACATGGATATGATGAATAACATCATTTGAAAGTATTTTTACAGAAAACCTGAAGAAATCCTGTAATTTCTTTTAATTTTAGATGAAAATCCCAATGGTCCAATTTTTTTTTTTTTTTTCATATTCTTATTCTACTTGACTTGTTTTACGTGTGTGCCAATTTTCAAGTCGATCGGTCCATTCGTTGCCGAGATTTGGCCAAAACAGCCCCCCCCCCCCCCCCCAGTGGACTCAAGTGACCAAAATAACCCAGTGGGATTAGGGTTAAAGGCATATATGCGTAGGTTATTAGACGCGTGGATCCATCTTGCGCACTTTTACGCACGGTACGTAATCCCCATTGGCTCAGTTATAAGTAGCGATCGCAAACTGTCCCACTTCTGAATACCCGAGTCCAAAATGCATCAAAAATAGTCGCGTTCGGAATGTTTGTACTAGTCGAATGGAGATCCATCAGAGATGTTTACGAGCGAAAATATCACGTAACACGCTTAACCGCAACTGACTTCAAAGTGCCGCCGTTTGATGCCAGGTGACAGCGTGAGAAATTTGTTTGCTGCATGCAATTTCATAAGAAGGCCTTTGTTCAGATATTTTGAAGCACCTCTCTTCGATCGATCCAACACATATCGTGAGTTTACCTCGAGAGATTACGGTGGAGTCGAGTTGGAATTTGCTGACTACCCTTTATAACCCATGCATATATGCCTTTAATGATACAAGATGAAGAATGATGCTCTTCCTGAAGTTAGAGATAAGAATTGTTATCATTTCATTAAATTTATTTCCCATAGATGCCAACAAAGGGCTTAACTTATATAATATATTTAATTCTGCCCCATTTAGTTGCCTGGTAAGAAGGGTATGGGTCCAAGTGGATGGACGGTGCAGTCCAGAATGAACGTCTTCATGTGGCTGGGACTCAACAAACACCGCAAGGACATGCTCAAAGGGCTGCCCAGCGGGTATCAGATGGACTCAGCACTCAAGGCGGCCATCAAACCGGCAAAACTGCCTCCTCCCCTCATCTTCTACAAAGGTACGTCTGAAAGCCTTTGAACTATAGCAAATATGCAACCATTCTGTACTATAGGATCTCTCTGTCAAGTTTAGGTGTGTATTGTGTAACCAAACAGTTGGAGACAATTGGGCATATTGAAGATCTGACAAGGGATGTTTTGATTATTCAAGTTTTACTTGCCTAACCCTATTCTAACTGGGCTATTTCAGACCAGGTTTTTACTGGGGGGGGGGGGGGGTCAATTTGACCCCCCCCTAAGATCTCGAAGACCGATTGTCCGATTCACATGAAATTTTTCATGGAGGTACATTCAAGTATTAGTGACGCGTTCATGTTTTCGTTTAAACAATCCAATGTTAAATATGCAAATTATGTGCATATTCATTACCGAAGTAAGCTAATTTATGCAGAAATCGTCTTTTTGTCTGTAAATCACTAAATATTGCTCAGAATATGCTAATTTTGTGCATGAATATTCTTTATGACTTAATTAACAGGTTTTCACCATTAAAAATTGCGATAGCCAAAATTTTCTTTATGTATTTCTTTGTTTTTGGAATTTCTTATGTATTTCCTTGTTTTTTCGACTTATGTTTTTTACTGTTTTTTTATTGTTTTTTCAATGGAATAAATTATTGACCATTATCCAACCATTTTTAGCCCAAAGTTAAATGATTGCAGTGATTAGAATGAAAAATAATGAAAGTTTTGTGTATTCTAGGAAAAAATCAATTTCCATAGGATTTGTACACAAATCACAAAATTTAGCGATTTTTGGGCCGACGATCACTTACGAAAGGTCATGTGACTTTAGAACGGTATATCTGGTCGTCGCAAATTTGGTCTCAAAAGTTGCGCAAGACTTACATGAAAAAAATTATGAAGTCGCGCGGCAATATCTGTGCGCGTTGCGGAATTATCGTGCTAAAAGTCGAGGGGGGAGGTCAAATTGACCCCCCCCCCCCCCCCCCCCAGTTAAGATAGGGTTAAACCTGCTTCAATGAAATGAGAGATTCAATTTGTTTTCCATTTTACAGAGAGACAAGCCTTCCAGTTGCGATGCCACATCTACCAGGCTAGAAACCTCATCGGATCCGACTCGTCAGGTCTGTCCGATCCCTTTGCTAGGGTTGTGCTCAAGGAAGAAGTCAAACAGACTAGGGTAAGTGCTCAACTCATCTTATACTTTGATTGGCATATCACATAGCTTCTGAAGTCATTCTTTGCCATTATAGCAGTAGGAACTGCTGTTGCTATTCATTTATCAGTTTCTCATTCATATTTTTTAGCATACCATTGCTGTTTACTCAATGGAATCTTCTCTAAAGACCCTTAATTTAAAGGACGGGTTTTGCTACTTAACAGGTTCCCTACTTGATTAAGCACTTACCATAGACTGAGTTAATTCAGGGCCCATCAGGTTCTTGAAGGCCAGATTATTTTAGGCGCGCGCGCGCCGCACGCATCATTGTCTGTGACTAAAGTCGAACGAAGCGCACAAAGAGTTAAAGGGATCTCGTAAGATTGTCCAAATCCACAAATCTTACTTACAACTGGTGGTTTTCTTGTACATTGTTGTACTTATATTACCAATAGAAGTATATAATAGGTTTTTATTTCCCTTTCGTTGAAAAGATATTTACAATTGAAGTATAATTATCCAGTTATAAGTTTACTGTGTACAATGTCAATACAATGAGTAAGTAAATATCACTGTGCATTTTCGCTCATTACTCGGTCATATGACATTCATTTACCATGGAGTTTGCACAGATCACTCAGTGGACGTATCAAATCACTGAAACACACATTTTATCAACCATTTGCCAGTTTTTGTACATGTCAACAAAGTTACTAGATCCCTTTAAGAGGATGATTCTTGATGCTTGACTTATAGTCCTAACTCTTTACAGTTCTCTCCCTGAAGAGAATGATTATTGCTGCACGTAGTCTTCACAGGTCCTTCCCTTATGACAAGGATTTTGCTATTTGAGTTGAGGGCTTTAATACTTATAGTAATAACGGTTATTTAGATAGTGCTATTAACCTGAGTATCATAGCGCAACAGATACACACTGCAATAATTCCTACATACAAAGTGCACATTTTCCACTCCCTGGGGAGCATTCCAGCCATTCGCCTCCTAGGCGCACACACTGCTTTAAGGAATCCGTTCCCATCCTTCCGGGTGGATTCCACCTCAAGATCATACCCATTTGAGATCATACGCTCTGCCAATCTTGCCACACTGCGTCTTTTGAGTTATGTCTTTTATGACATCGATTAGTGATATTCAATTTGATGGCTTTGTCAAGTTTCCTTTTTAGTTGAAGATTATTGCTCTTTACCGTTCAGGGTTTTTCCACAGTTGTTAACGTTATCTAGAGGAAATCTACAGATATTCAGGTTTTATTCTCTCATTTTCATCTGATATTGTTGTGAGAGTCAATAAGAAACTTGGCCTTCGATCCTAACAGAATCTTCAGCAGGGCAAAAAATTACAATAATGCCATCTAGAATAAGGACTATAAAGACACGTACATGAGTGAGGGAAAAGGAGACAGAGACACCAAGCAATGGGCAGTGAGGCAGTGAGAGACGGGACTGTCATGACTATAAATATTGTTTCAATAAAATATCCTTGTCTCTTTTCTCTTTTGCATACAGGTGATCAATGAGACGCTGAGTCCTACATGGGATGAGCTGCTCCTGTTTGAGCGCCTCATCATCTACGGTAACCGTGACAACATCAAGGAGGATCCGCCCATCATCTGTATTGAGTTCTTTGATGTGGATATCGGGGTAAGTGTGACGTGTTACAAAAGATGCCCTTCATTTCGTAGCCATGATAGTGAATATATTGAAGCTTATTTTTAAAAAGCGATCTTGTCAGTAATTATCATCCTTATTCTAAATTATTTTCTACATCATATTCAAATTTCTGCTTGTAAGATATTATGCCAACTTCAAAACATATTTGTATATGCATTTCAGAAAACTTTTTTTAATGCGATCACATGTGTTGAATGTTAGAAATACTTGACATTCAACATCGAACCCTATCATATATTTGCACAAAATGTGAATAATTATATTTATACAAATATTAAGTCTTATTTGTGTTGATCTTGAATTAATTAAAACACGTCTACATTGACATTTTTAGTAAACCTGGCGTGGTAGCTGAAAAAATGTAACATATTACATGATCATATATTATTTTGTCTTAATGATTTAATCTCATCGTAGCCAGTGGAAGGCAAGGTAATAAACAAACACTGCATAAGCATGACAATTATTTTAGATGATGGGATAAAAAATAGCTGAATAGCTGATGACATAGATTTCCAAATGGTCTTAGATTAGTGTAGATCTATGTATACAAAATTTAAAAAGTAGATTTGCAATATACAGACACAACAAGGCCACATTAGTTATAGTGCTAGTACACAGTGATATGGGCTCTTGAAGGCTTTGTAGTAAAATTTGATGCAAGTAGTACAGTATATTTTAAAGTTTTTTATTTAGTGTTTTATTTTATTTTGCATTTGTGCATATTTACCCCTTGTTAATTTGAAATATCAACATACTTTGTTAAAACAGGGAAAGGTAAGAGTATATTTTACATATTTTATGATGTGAACCAGGATTATACCAAGCATGTCTGACGTTTGCATCATGTTTTTCATTTAGCATTTTAGAATCTGAATCATCTGAATATTGCCAATGTACTTTTTTTTCAATTGATCCTATTTCATTTTGTAGTATTTTCATATGTAGAATTAGTATGGTAGCACACAATTAGAAAGACTACTTCACCCCATGGTATCTGGGAGGATAAGTGGTATTTTATTCTGGTATAATGAGTATCTATACAGAGTTATCGGCTGGTTTGACAAACAGGTATGATTCTATTAAGGACTTTTGTCTGGGTGTGGAGACAGAGGGACAAGAAAGACTACTTCACTTTTATTTTATTGATATTTTGAGATTTTGTTCTGGTATAATGAGCATTTATGATCCAGAGTTGTTGGGTGGTCTGACAAACAGGGCCCACCAAGTTCCTGTAGGCAATGGGTAAATGAAATTTTGGGTAATTGCTTTCATTCAAATAAATGGTATGTTTCATGATGTAAAAGGTCGGAATTTAAGAAAGGCTTCACGTAGGAAGACAATATACTTGGGATCCTGTTCATCACAGGCGTAGACATGTCATTGATATCCATTCAACTGGGGGGATGATCTATTCATCCATCCCCCCCAGTTGAATAGGTATTGCGTAACTCGCTGCGCCTGTGATGTTCATAAATATATTTATGGGGATTTATGATGTATGTCTGGGTGTGGGACTTGGTGAAGGGGAGGTAAGATGGATAGACCAGCAGGTGGTGGCCTGGTATATGAGGTGGTCAGTTGGTGTGGTTGGAATGGACTGTGGACTTTACAGTATCTATTTAATTTCATATTTTTGTTTATTTATTTAGTTAGTTAGTAATTTATCTTCCCAGGACGAAAAACAGATAAAACAGAGTAATATGCCAGTGGAAAATTGAATAATTGGTACCAATTGAAATCAAATTGATGTACCAATTGAAAACCAATTGGAAATCAATTGACAATTTGCAATTGGAAATCAATTGACAATTTCCAATTGGAAACCAATTTACAATTTCCCATTGGAAACCAATTTACTTTTTCCAATTGAAACTAGTTGGCAATCGGGAAGTATATGGAAAATGAAACATGTGGTTCGAAATGGATACCAATTAGCATTGGTGTAAATCCCAATTGGATACAAAATATTTGCTGATCCCTTAAAAACCTAGTGTCTATTTACCCATTCATGTTTAAACAATAATCAGGCTATTTGAAGGCAATTTAATTTTATAGACATATTTTCCATAGATGATGTTATTGGCCAAAGTCCTCAGGTTTTTTATAATAATAATAATGTTGAATTTAAACTTACATTGTATCTTTGGACAGGGATCTAAGAAATGTAAATGTCTTACAAATTTGGAACACGACAAGACACTTATTTAAACATATTGTGCATGTCATGTACTTGCATGAAAGACTTAACTTCTGTCTAGTCACTGAGAGTAAGTATGCATGGGTTCTCTGTTGCATGCAACCCTATTTATCATCACTTGATCTTACATCTGTATTTTATATAATTATGGACATGGGGAGTTTGCCTTACGTGCAGTAGTAGCACATTGTACTATATGCTTGAAATGACGACTGTTGATTGTGTTTGAAAGCTGATTTCAGCTTTTTGAAATACGTTGATGATTACTTTTGTTGAATATTATATCACATTTCTACTTGCCTTTGGGTTTTATTTGTACCTCATTATGCTTCCAACATAAAGTTTCAGGTAACTTTTTGAAACGTTCAGTGTAGATTCTTTACTCTGTGTGTCATAAAAACTAACAAGAAAGGAGAGAATTCTTTCTTAGCCAAATTGTTTGCAGCAGAACAGGTAGTATGCGTGTTTAACAATTTAAGTTAGCCTTCTAATACAAATAGATTGATGGAGTGTTATTTTTATGTATTAATAATTTGAATTGCAAATGATAAAGATCATAACAATATAATTTAGCTTTTATCCTTATATGCAATAATGTGACATAATGATTGTTTATTGTTAAATTCCTAACCACACTAAGTGTGATTTTTGGCACTATCAAAGAGTAATTCTGCCACATTAATTTCTAACTACAATGTACATGTGTGAACATGTTTCTTGTAATAATATGTGTATGCTGCAAAAGAAATATTTATATAGATGTGTGTTCCTGAATTAATGAGTGAAATAGTTTTTAAATTTTACATTTTAACCATATAGACTGTTTCTTTTTGTAAATATACATGCATGTGCAATGAGACATTTTTTATTTAATTAAAATCAATCATATTGATAAAATGAAATTAGCAAAGAATTATACTTCGCTAAGAAATAACTCTAGACTTCCAGATTGCTAGACCGGTGCTCAACCATTGAGCTACAAAGACCCTTGTATGGGGGTACAACCCATTGAACCCATTTCAATTATCATACTACTCACAAGCTAAGTACTTTATAACCATGACACCAAGGATAATCAAATCAACTTTTATAAGGAAAGTGTGAAGGGTCACATGAAATAATGCACCTTTTTCATGAATACAATTCCAACATAAAGATAACTGGCTTCAATATGCAATGATTAAGGTATCATGTAAAAGAAAATTATGTGTTAAATGATCATGGTACCTTTATCGTATTTATAAATGAGAAGAAAAAAATGTGTTCATATAAAAATATCTTCATACATGTATCTGTCCCATGTTCACCTATTATGACATAAGTATATTGACCATTCTGTGCCAAATAACAGTGTGGGTAAGAGTTGATTGGTCATGTCATGATCATCAATAGTACAATTGTAATAACAATTACATGTATGTCCTATTTTCTCCTAAATTTTAAATACTTTTTTGTATGGTCTGTGCTTCTCAGCAGAGTGACTTGAGTTTAACATTCATTCCCTGATCAATTTCTCATGTTCTGTGCCAAATTACAGAGTGGTTCTGAGTTCATCGGTCGCACCCTCATCCAGCCCATCATCAAGCTGCTGGATGACCCCTATGAGAAGCCGCTGTTCCCTCCCATGCTGCAGTGGCACAACATCTACCGAGGCCAGAGCCCTGGTGGGGAACTGCTGGCTGCTGTGGAGATGATTCAGGTCAGTAAAATTTTATTAAACCCTCTACTGCAGGGTTAAAAACCTAGTTCACATTAACAGGAATTCATTGTATGCAATGTCTATGAGAAGCCCCTGTTCCCACGCATGGTGCAGTGGCACAACGTCTACCGGGGCCAGAGCCCTGGTGGGGAACTGCTGGCTGCTGTGGAGATGATTCAGGTCAGTAAAATTGATTAAACCCTCTACTGCAGGGCTAGAAACCTAGTTCACATTAACAGGAATTTGTTGTTTGCAATGTCTGTGCTGTGAAAATCCCCTGTTCCCACCCATGGTCCTGTGCTACAACATCTACTGGGGCCAGAGTCCTGGTGGGGAACATCTGGCTGCTGTGGAGATGATTCAGGTCAGTAAAATTGATTAAACCCTCTACTGCAGGGCTAAAAACCGAGCTAGTTTTTAACAGGAATTCATTGTATGCAATGTCTGTGAAAAGCCCCTGTTCCCACCCATGGTCCAGTGGCACAATATCTACCGGGGCCAGAGCCCTGGTGGGGAACTGCTGGCTGCTGTGGAGATGATTCAGGTCAGTAACATTTATTAAACCCTCTACTGCAGGGTTAAAAACCTAGTTCACATTAACAGGAAGTCATTGTATGCAATGTCTGTGAAAAGCCCCTGTTCCCACGCATGCTGCAGTGTCACAACATCTAACAGGGCCAGAGCCCTGGTGGGGAACTGCTGGCTGCTGAGGAGATGATTCAGGTCAGTAATATACAGATATTGACTGCCTAGAGGGGCAATATAACATTTGAGATCCTCGAGGGGAGTTATATTTTTGTCGAGGGACATTATATTTTTCCGAAGCGCTGAGGAAAAATATAGTATTCCGAGATAAAAATATAACTCCCCAAGGGAAATGAATTGTTATATGGTTCCCAAAGGAAAAAGTCAATATCTGTTATATTATGATGACCTATATAGATACAAATCAAGATAAATAGACAAAATAAAGATAATAGAGAATTGTGCCGACTAACCATTTTTAGTTTGCTTTCTTGATTCCAATGGCAGTGTTTGTGGTGAAATCTAACTCTACAGTATTTCTAAACAGGAACAAACTCAACTAAAGTAAACGCCAAATTCCAACTCGACAGTAAAAGTTTGTATTGTTACGTCATACCTCTGTATATAACGGCGTTATATTAAGAGGTATGACGTAATTTACGTCATGTTTTACAATATAACGCTTCTCATCCTTGTAGCGATGGTCACTTGACAGCATTTTGACCAATCGCACACCAGTATCTATATAGGATAATATAATTGATTAAACCCTCTACTGCAGGGCTAGAAACCTAGTTCACATTAACAGGAATTTGTTGTTTGTAATGTCTGTGCTGTAAAAAGCCCCTGTTCCCACCCATGTTGCAGTGGCACAACATCTACTAAGGCCAGAGTCCTGGTGGGGAACTCTTGGCTGATGTAGAGATGATTCAGGTAGGCTTTTATGTTTAAACCATGAGATGTTTCCATCCATGTTTCCGACTATCTATAATGAATAGAAGCTTGGTAAGAAGTAAAGTTCCTAATGGCCCGGTCAGATATCAACGGATAGCGGAAACGTATGCCCAACGAATAGAACATTTGCAAAATGAAATTATCCGGTGATGAAAGTCGTCTCCATTGCTTCATGTACAAAGCATGTACAGAACAATGTACATCACCGGACAAGGAACGGACAAGAAACGTATACGAACGGAGACGAACGGATGGAAAATTTAGCTCTCTGTTTGACATACGTTTACGCAATCCGTTGATATGTGACCGGGCTATACACAATTCAATACTTGTCCTTTGCGTGCATTTATGAACAAACCAGCAGACCAACTTCTATGACTATTGTGACTAGAGTCCACCATGGCACTTAGAGGGTTATAGTAACCATTGTCCTCAAAACACATCAACATTTTTATCTATAGAAATTGAAATATTTGCTAACTTTGTCCACAGTTGACCAAGTCAAGTGAAGAGCTACCAGCTGGTGTTCCAGTCATCGAGCTGCCGTTCTATGATGAGAAGAAGATGAAGGAGAGACCAATCATCGCAATCCCTAACCAGATCAAACCCAAAGTCTGCAAATACAGAGTGGAGGTAAATATGAACACCATGAGCATTTTGTATCAACATAGGACAACGCTATGTAATCGGTTGTTGTATACAAGAATGTTTGACCAAGATAAATGACTCGAGTCACATCTTATAAACCATTGTCATTCCATTCTGTGGTGAAAAAACGGTGAAAGATCGTCTGATCATCAATATTCTTGGGTAGATCAAACATAAAGTCTGCTGCCCGAGTGGAGGTAAATATTGAAAACATACTTTTACATGAAAATACTTGTTTGTTTGTTTGATTGATTGTTTGATCAACTGATGAGTTGACTGATTGATTAAAGGGACTTAGTAACATTGTCCAAATCCTCAAAATAAGTTTTTCATTCTAGCGGTTCCCTCATACCTTGTTGTATTCGTATTAACAATAAAATCATGGGACAGGTTTCGGTTTTTCAAATTTCCCTTTCGTTACAAAGATATGTATGATTGAAGTATTCAGATAAGAAAAACTCCGGGCGAGTTTTTCTTCCGTGTACAAAGTGAGTGCAGTGAGTTACTGAATATCACTTTGCATTTTCGCTCATTACTTGGCCATACAATGTCCATTTGACTTGAAATTTTCACACAATACCCTGTGGACATATGAGATAACAATAATATACATTGCATCAACCATTCATCACTTTTTGCACATGTCAACAAAGTTACTAGATCCCTTTAATACTTTTAGTGTATTATGATTTGATTGATTGATTGATTAATTCAGGTCGGAGATGGAGGTCATTCACTGTTTGATTAACCAATTGATTCATTGACTGACTGATTGATTATATTTCAACAGATTTTGTTCTGGGGAGTGAGAGAGTTGAAGCGACTGCAGCTGATGACCGTTGACAAGCCGCGCTGTGACATAGAGGTCGGAGGTCAGACCGTGTCGTCAAGCATCATCAGCAACGCTGCACGCAATCCAAACTTCCCCAACAATGTCATCATCATTGATGTGGTTAGTATCATCATGTAATATCTACATATTCATAATAATTTATGAACAACAAATTTTAAAAGTTGCCCAAATTAACCCCATCCCTTCAAGATTCTGGAATCGCCATAGACTTTGCACTCAGTTCCTGTAAGCAACGTGGTAAAAATCGGTAGTACAGCTAGATCTCAAGATGGTAATGCTTGCCCATGTTCATGTCTAGATGGTTTCAAAGTCATGACAAAATTGCTTTGACTATGAGCATGGTTCATGTGCCTTCAAACCAATGTTTGTCATAATAAAAGTTGAACAGAAAACATTAAATCATTAGATATTCTGTGTTAAAAAATTACATTTTATAGTTGAAATTTGTTTAAAGTAGATAATGTGATGTAATCTTTGAAGGTTTCCATGGCGAGGAATAACATAAAGAGGAAGTTTGCAAAACACCATGTTAAAATCCCTTCTTGGAAGAGTGGTCTCACAAGGGACCTAATCATGGAAACTATAGTCACATTCAAAATGTTAATATATTATTTTTTGAAATTTGATATGGCTTGCCTGAAAATGACATGTACTGCCCCCCACTGACCGTCCAAGTGGTGGACTGCTGACAGTTTGGCCGCTTCACATTGATCTTCACTCACACGTCATTGGCTCTATCTCTTGTTCAAACTTACTTCATATTTTTGTCTACTATTAATTTTCTGCTAGGACCTGCCTGAAAATGACCTCTACTGCCCCCCACTGACCGTCAGAGTGGTGGACTGCCGACAGTTTGGCCGCTTCACGCTGGTCGGCACTCACACATCATTGGCTCTATCTCTTGTTCAAACTTACTTCATATTTTTGT
Organism: Echinarachnius parma; assembly: GCA_037951105.1. NCBI lineage: Eukaryota > Metazoa > Echinodermata > Echinoidea > Clypeasteroida > Echinarachniidae > Echinarachnius > Echinarachnius parma. The sequence goes on along the minus strand of JBAMJV010006447.1, from coordinate 154,523 downwards.
CTACTATTAATTTTCCGCTAGGACCTGCCTGAAAATGACCTGTACTGCCCCCCACTGACCGTCAGAGTGGTGGACTGCCGACAGTTTGGCCGCTTCACGCTGGTCGGCACTCACACGTCATTGGCTCTATCTCTTGTTCAAACTTACTTCATATTTTTGTCTACTATTAATTTTCCGCTAGGACCTGCCTGAAAATGACCTCTACTGCCCCCCACTGACCGTCAGAGTGGTGGACTGCCGACAGTTTGACCGCTTCACATTGATCTTGTTCAAACTTACTTCATATTTTTGTCTACTATTAATTTTCCGCTAGGACCTGCCTGAAAATGACCTCTACTGCCCCCCACTGACCGTCCGAGTGGTGGACTGCCGACAGTTTGGCCGCTTCACGCTGGTCGGCACTCACGTGGTCGGCAACCTGTCCTCCTACAAGCTGAAGGAGAAGGTGGAGGAGGAGCTAGAAGAAACAGGTATGGACCCATTCAGGACTGATTGATTTTGGTATAACATGTATTCTCCATAGACCCTAGAGCAGTATTTTCTGGGACCGGTCATGAAGGGGTTAACACATTCACTATGGGAACTTGATGTAAAATGTATTAAAGGGAACCAATACCCCTAACAAAATTTTGTTTGATATATATAAATGTGATTATTTATTATCTGTTCCATAAGCAACTGTAGAAATACATGGTTGTGTTTCCATAAATACATGTATGTTGTATTCACACTTATTAAAGGGATCTAGTAACATTGTCCAAATCCCCAAAATTCGATTTGAATTCTAGCGGTTCCCTCATACCTTGTTGTATCCGTATTTACAATAAATACTTGGGACAGGTTTTGGTTTTTCTAATTTCCCTTACGTTCAAAAGATATTTACGATTGAAGTGTTCAGATGTTAAACTATCCACTGAATCGTCAAAACCGTGTACAAAGTCAGTGCAATGAGTTATTGAAAATCACTTGGCATTTTTGCTAATTTCTCGGCCATATATCATCCATTTAACTTGAAATGTTCACACAATACCAAGTGGACATATCAGATAACAACAATATACATTGTATCAACCATTCATCACTTTTTGCACAGGTCAACAATGTAACTAGATCCCTTTAATCACAACTCCTGCCATACTATCATAGGAACTTAACCACCCCTGTAGCTGATAGACAATGGAACTAGTCTCCTTCTACAGACCCATGAACGATTCGTATGATGATGACTTTCCAAGTTATGATAACATTTTCCTTGATACATGTACATATTTTGCTGAACTTTATGGTGGAATAGACTCCTAAAACTATTCTCTCTCATATATTAGACAATTATTTATGGGGTGTTGGTTCCCTTTAACTCTATGATAAATGCAGAATATCAAGGGCAAGGGGTTACATACTATGGTCTTGGCACATATAGTTACTAAGGGGTTAAAACATAACACTCCAGGCTTCTCATACTTTTGTTTGTACTTATTAGCACTATATAGGCACCAATCCTGCAGACATAAATACATTCTGCGACTTGAGAGAGACTATTCACTCACGCATTATGCATAGCCAAAATTTCCGACTTAATGTTTTTCTTAGTTTCGGGGGATATATTTCCCTAACCTAAACCCTAACCCTAACCCTAATTTGGTGGCTATAGGTCAGATTAATGGCTATAGGTCAGATTTAGTGGCTATAGGTCAAGTTTGGTGGCTATAGGTCAGATTAGTGGTTATAAGTGAATAGTCTCTCTCAAGTCGCACGGCTGCAGGATTGGTGCCTATATAGTGCTTACCTATTATCTTTCAGAATTTATTTCAATAAATGCTTTTGAATGACTGCATGTACTTTGGTTTCTTTTTTAGTTGGATTCATGTTATCTGTAGAACTTCTATTCAATGTTTAAATAAAACTGTGTGTGACTCTATGTATAATAATTTCATTTTTGTTTTAAACCTTTTCCTAGGGGATAAATGTTAAATATCCTTGCTTGTTATAATTTGATGTCAATCAATTTACCTGTTATTTCTCAATCTCGGACTATACCTACATGGGTTTTTTCTCAATTAGTTGTGCTATAAATGTTTTTAAATTGTCCATAGTTCCAAGAGTATGCTGTGTGAATCTGCTCAATCAATTTCCTTGAGCACTTTATCAACTGTCCAATTTAATAATCTGCATGTTGTGATATTTCTTTTTATTTCAAGTAGTTGTGACTGTAAGAGCTTTTAAACTATTTGTAGTTGTACACCCTCTGATTTTGTTCAATTATTTATTGTGTGTATGTCTTTCTAACCTGACTGTATACTTTACCAACTGTTTGCGGTGTGCGATCTTCTCTATTTGTATGTACATACAGATGTACAAATTCTTTCAGCCATCCTGAATATAAATCCCTTTGCCAAAGACGTGCATGGTAGGTCGACCAACGGTATCTGCTATTCTGTGTTTTTTTGTTCTGTCATTCTATTTATTCCATGTTTGAATATACAATTCTATGAGTGTTTGCATGTTTAAATGTCATATTAGAACTAGACTCACCTCACATAAAGACAGAATAACCAATTTGATCTTTATGTTTCAATCAAGCATGTTTGTATGTTATGCTGCCATCTTGTCATCCTTTAGTTTATTCATAATCAAACAAAATATAACGCTTGGGATTGTGTTTTGATCAAGCAAAATGTAATTCACTCCGGACGATGGACAGTCAACCTGTTCAAAACGTTGAGCTTCTCATACCACCCATCCTCTCCTTACTATAACCATAGCAGTGCTTTATTTCTTATTAGAACTGCAAGCTCAAGAAAGAATACCAACAGTCCTTTCCAGGACTACCAAAGTCCTTTTTAGGACTACCCAAGAAAGAATACAAACAATCCTTCTATGGACCCTCCAATCCTCCCTTCTTACATGGTGCAAATGCACGCCGACTGTATATGTCATTGCTGCTTTCAATCCAATGTTGAGATTCAATATAAATGTATATTCATGTGTAATATCATGTAATTGTTACCCATACTAAACTCATCCCATGCATGTTTGTTATTCAATCATATCAAACTTATTTTAAAATGATTCTTAATTCTTAATAAATTCTAGTTAAATACATGTACTTGCACACAAGATTTGTCATACATTTCATAAATGCACAGTTATTTTATGTACAACTTCTAAAACTTGACATGAATACCTAAACCCTGATAAGTGTCAGAAATGCCAGAAAACAAACGAGCAGTGCACATTTTTAATAGTATAGGAAGTTAATCTTGTGATCCCAAAATAGCTACCGTATTTGTCGGTGTATTAACCGCATGGTTTTCCCGACGGAATTACCGACGAAAAGGGGGGTGCGGTTTATACACGGAGATAGGAAAAATTGCATGAAAAAAAAAAAAAATTTGATAGTAAAATTCTTGATTTTTAGATGGTCAAAATGTGCCGAGGATAAGTAAAAAACATAATTCTTTTCCAGAGAGTTTTGGTCTATGAAATATAATTCAATTTACTGAAGTCTCTGAAGCATATAAAGGAAATTATGAGCCCCTTCCCCGGATTTTGTTGAGTAATTGAGTTTACCAGAAAATACAACACGGAACACTATACATGGGACTGTAATAAATTCTAGTAGAAAAACCAAGACAAAACAACAAAAATTAATTAAAACGGAGATAAAAAAACTGTACCTTGATATGTTATTCCTTCTTACAAGTTCAGATTTGGTTAAATCTACCCTTGAAAATTGTTTTCAAGGGTTGAAAATTGTTTTTGGAGATGAAAAATTGCGATCGTATTAATCTTGCAAGTGCAGGTTTGATTTGACTGAAATTAGCAATCAATCACGATAGGATTGGCTAATTTCAGTCTTGACTTAAGTTAGCCAATCCTATCGTGATTGATTGCTAATTTCAGTCAAATCAAACCTGCACAGTACCAGCACTTGCAAGTTTAATACGATCGCAATTTTTCATCTCCAAAAACAATTTTCAACCCTTGAAAACAATTTTCAAGGGTAGATTTAACCAAATCTGAACTTGTAAGAAGGAATAACATATCAAGGTACAGTTTTTTTATCTCCGTTTTAATTAATTTTTTGTTGTTTTGTCTTCGTTTTTCTGCTAGAATTTACTACAGTCCCATGTATAGTGTTCCGTGTTGTATTTTCTGGTAAACTCAATTACTCAACAAAATCCGGGGAAGGGGCTCATAATTTCCTTTATGTGCTTCAGAGACTTCAGTAAATTGAATTATATTTCATAGACCACAACTCTCTGAAAAAGAATTATGTTTTTTACTTATCCTCGGCACATTTTGACCATCTAAAAATCAAGAATTTTACTATCAAAATTTTTTTTTTTTTCATGGAAAACCCCAAAAGTTAGGGATGCGGTTAATACACCGGAGCGGTTAATACACCGACAAATACGGTAAGCAACCCATATTTTCAGAATGGCACTGTATCATATTTGAAGTTTCCTTCTGTTAATAATAATACTAATAATAGATATTTATATAGCGCAAATTGCAAAAAGCCGCTAAGCGCTTACATACAAATAAACAAAACAAACATTCTAGGGTATATATGGACATACATGTACATTGTACATGAATATTAACAAACATTAAATGCTAACTTAAACAAATGAGTTTTTAAAGGGGTATTCCGGGCTTGATAAAACCATTCGTTATTTGAATAAGCAGAATAAGAGGCATAATTGGTGAAAATTTGATCAAAATCGGACAAGAAACACGGGAGTTATACCTATTTGAACATCATGTAGTAATGAGCGATCGTTTCAAAATTGCCGCCATATGCAACATCATTGACGAGCAACTCGCCATGGCTTTAGTACATGAAAATACACTTATTTCTCATTTTCGTTGCTAAAAATTAATTTTCTCTGCTTGTTTTCACGAATTCATAGAAGAATATCGATGGGCCAACCTCTTTGGAATTTGTAAGCTCATAAATTTGCTTTGTTATTAAGAAAATTTTAATTTTTCAAAATTTCCATGTAGAAGTCAAAATGGCTGCAGCTCGCAAGTGACGTCACGATCGATAGCAATTGCGAACGATACTAAAAATCGGAGCAAAGTTCATCCTGTCATAACTTTTTTATTGCTCTACCGTTTTGGCTCAGATTTTCGATCATGATTCTTCATATTCACTTTATATTATAGCAAACATCACATTTCTGGGGTGGAATTCCCCTTTAACCTGGACTTACACATGTATGCATGAACTTTACAATTTGAATCTATCCCTAAAAGGTTCTTTGAAATATAGAACTTATCCCCTATAAAGAAACAAACATGTATATAAGGGTACAGAAAAAACACTGTTTTCATAACCTTTAACCCTAAAAAGACTGGGGGGGCTGATTTAGCCCCCCCTCCTCTATTTTCGCGATTACTTCGCAACGCTTAAATATTTTACGGTGCCACTTCACGACTTTTTTCCTTAGAGTCTTGCGCAACTTTTGATACCAAATTTGCGACGACCGGGTGTACCGTTCTAAAGTTACGTGACCTTTTGTAAGTCAGCGTCGGCCCGAAAATCGCAAAATTTTGTGATTTGTGTACAAATCCTATGGAAATTGACTTTTTCCTAGAATAGACAAAACCTTCATTATTTTTCATTATGATCACTGCAATCATTTAATTTTGGGCTACAAATGGTTGAATAATGGTTAATATTTTACTCCATCGAAAAAATATATAACAAATATTTAAAAAATGCAAAAAATATGAAAAAAATGCAATTTTCGCATAATTAATTAGCTCTAATTAGCATATTATAATTAAAACAAAGAATTTTACTATGCAATATTGTATGGCTTATGGACATCTATCAAAACATCTATCTATGCCAAATTTGGAGTCGATTGGATTTTTGATTGCCGAGAAAACTACAAAAAATACAAAAAATACCATTTTTGCATAATTAATTAGTTCTAATTAGCATATTCTAATTAATTTTTGTTTTTTACTACGCAATATTGTAGACCTTATGGACATCTATCACGATGCCAAATTTGGAGTCAATCAGAGTTTTGGTTGCCGAGATCCTAGGGGGGGCCCCTTTTAGCCCCACCCCCCCCCCCCCCCCCCCCCCCCGCCCCCAGTTTTTTTAAGGTTCAAAATAGCCCAGTCTTTTTAGGGTTAAACAAAAATTGTTTTGTTGTTTATGTCATTAGATATTGTTTGATTGTACAGGGAATTTTAGTACTTTGTGATGGTTTGTTCCTGATGTACTCAGCACTAATCTTTATGACTGATGTGTTTCTTTGTACATGTTTGCAGGGATTATGTACAACCCCTTAATGGTCCAAGAGACATTTGTTCACACTTAGTTTCAAGTTTCAAGTTTATTGTTTTCCTCAAAATAAGTGTACAATTCATAATAATGTAACATAATGATTATAATCAATACACCAGAAATACAAAATAACATTTGTTTACAAAATATGATAATTGAAGTTGGGGGGGGGGGGGGGGTGGGGAGCATGTTCCCCCCAATAATACACCCAAAACAAAATACATAAGGGGAAAATCTGTGTAAGAATAAAGAATAAGGTGTGCCCCCCCCCCCCCCCCCCCCCCCCCATATCATTTGAGTGACTCCCAATCATCTGCAAAGTTCAAAACCCTGACTCACAGATAATTAGTAAACCTGACATCGCTAATCTCTTTGAACCATGTCATGATTTTTGTTTTTGGTAAATGGCAACAAAGATACCAAGCACGTGTTCGATTTATTTCAATTTTTCTATTCATTCTTTACTAGATTTTGCGATCACTATAGAGTTAATACAGAACCCAACATGTTATATCTGTAGGCAGTTGATGAATAGACTGTAGTACCTTCATATCTATGAAATATCCTATGGATTTATTACACTGTGTAAATGTTACCTTCAGAAAAAGGAGGATTCAACTTTCTTTGGGTTGTTACATAATCTTTCCCCCAGGGAGCAACCAGACAGGGACCAGAGGAGGAGGGGACGGATCTGGTACAGGGGGCTCCGACAAAGGGGGTCAGAACGGTTCCCTCAAGCCCCCCAACGGGAATGGGTATGCCCCATCCCTTCCTGGGAACGGGAACCTTCAAAAAGCTGGGTCCAAGGCGGGATCGAAAGCTGGCAGTGTCATCATCACCGTCGATCCACCCCTTGATCCGAATGCAAAGGAAATTATGGTAGGAGACCATTCATGTCAAATACAAAACAATTTGTACAGTACTATCTAGTTCTAGCATCTTTTCATGTGGGACCCGTCACTACAAAACTGGAATAAAGTCACATATATTTTAATTTTCTAACTTTGGTATTTGTGAATTCTCCAAATCTCAGCTTCATAGTAATGTATAACTTATTGTACTTCGGTTATTACAACCTTTGATAAAAGGGGTCAGAAATCCAGTAATAATGTAAACACTGTATTGACATTTTTCTTGACAATTTTTTCAGCTTTACACAGGGCGATATTAAAAGTACTGTTATAAGCTTTTTACTGAACTCAAGGGTCTGAGAGAGCCCCCCAGTAAGGATGTAGTGATTGTCAGACAGGAGCCGACCCCTTTTCTTTTCGTGGTTTAAATTAAACATCTTGTTTTATCATCCATGCCTACATATAAATACATGAATATCATCTCCATACTTTATTAATGCGTTACTATTCTTCCCATTCAAAGGACCCGAGGGATCCCCCCAACAAGGATGCGATCATAGAAATGCCCCCCGATGGGAGTCCGCCGTCCCCCTCGGACGGGGGCAAGGAGGACACAGGGAAGGAGGGAGAACCTAAGGAGGGTGAAGGAGGAGAGGCAAAGGAGGTATTGATTGAATAACTATTGATTGATATTGAAATGCAAGATATTCACCACTTTTTTCTTGTTGTGGCCCAGTCAAGCATGTAAAATTCAAGATTTCTCAAATGTTAGTGGCCTGGAACATGAAATTAGATAAAAGAGACAATATAGAATGATGGGATTTTGTATTATTGTTCATATCTTGTTGCATTATTTCATTATCTGATGATTGACTCCATACCAAAACCAATTGAGCACCATCTCCACTCTGGGAGGAGCATCGAAGGATGTCTTATAGGGATGAGTTGATGAATTGCATACTTGTATTGTTCTGTCCTCTATAAGTTGCCATTATTAGTATTTTCGTTATTATTATTATTAGTAGTATTATTAGTATAATTATTAATTTGATTATGATGATTATTATTAGTATTATTATTGTTGTAATTGTTATTATTGCTGGTATTATTATTATCATAATTGATATTATTATAATTATTATTGTTTTTTCTTGACAGGGTGAGGTTCCTCCTGGTGGCAAGAAGAAATTGGATGAGGATGAGGAGAATTCGCTGGATTGGTGGTCCAAGTACTTCGCCACCAGGGCAGCTATGGAAAAGGTTGGTTTCATAATCACTGTCTTATTCACTTTCATTCAGATGTGGAAAAAAACTTGAAACTTGAAACTCTTTTTTCAAGCATCTTTATAAAGAAGTACACATCAGTGAATAGCATAATGAATACATACTGTACAGTGTTCAAACATGGAATTGTATATTTTTGCCAAGTCTATTTTTTCTACGTGTATTTTGCTGACCGACATACTGTTTGTTTCTTTACAGGTACATGAACTTGCATTTTACATCAGTATATCAGTTTTGTTTCAACATTATACAAACAAATATGAATCAGTTCCCATTGTAATGAATACGTACAAAGTTGAAGCATGGCATTGATAATGCCAAGATCATATCTTCTAATTTTGAAGCCAAATAATGTCTTTTTCTTGACAGGTACATTAGTTTGCATTTTACAGCTTCAATATTTGGACACATGATTGCACATTTATTGAGCCTAATCTAACTAACAGTTACATTTACAGGCATTTTATACTTAACTTTTGTTGTTACTCAAAAGGATTATAAACCTCAACCGATCATCAAGAAGAACGGTGATCAACCAAATGAGGTATACACTGTATAATACAGTCACAAGTTACTGTATAATACACTTGTGCAACAACAGGCTTGCTTGGAATTGTCATAGCAGCAACACTAATATAACATGGGAAAATTAGTTTCATACTGGTGCAAGCTGTATAACACACATGCATAATGCATGTGAATGCAGAGTCGGGCTATCCTACGCAAACGGTGTCTGCATTCTTGATACGATAACAAGTACAAGTATTTATGCCTATATCAATTATTGATTGAGGAGGAGAAGGGTGCTTTAGAAGTCACTTTTTGTATATTGGTGATAATCATGTTTAAAGATTGGGTACGACATGTACTTAACCCGTTCAGGACTTATTGATTTTCCTATAACATGCATTCTCCATATACCCCAGCCCAATTATTTTCGGGACCAGTCCTGAAGGGGTTAAGTGTAGTTAAGCATATACTTAAGTGTGTTCCGTCAAAGTGGGTTTTTTTTGCTTACCTGAATGTTTCCAGCAGCTTTTTATACCTCCGCCAACGAAGTGGCCGGAGTCATTATGTTTTCGGGTTGGCGTCCGTCCGTCCATACGTACGTCCGTACGTCCGTACGTACGTCCCGTTTTCGTTCTCGCGATATCTCAAGAACCAGTTGACGGATCAATTTCAAACTTGGTATGAGTGTACATATTGGGGTGACAATGATCTGATTATATTAAAGGGTTCATGAGGTCAAAGGTCAAGGTCACAGGACTCAATATATATGCAAAAATGCCTCGTTCTCGCGATATCTCAAGAACCGGTTAACGGATCAATTTCAAACTTGGTATGAGTGTACATATCGGGATAGCAATGATCTGATTAGATTTAAGGGTCATGAGGTCAAAGGTTAAGGTCATAGGACTCAATATATATGCGAAAATGGCTTGTAATGGAAAAAATTTCAAGAACTGAATGTCAGATTTCAATCAAACTTGGTACCTGAATGTAGAGTCAACGTAGCCATAAAATGTTAGGGTCATGAGGTTGAGGTCAAGGTCACAGGACTCATTATATACGCAAAAAAGACTTCTACTTCATGTAAAAATCAGCACAATCATTTTTCCTCGCTTATTGGTCGTTTTGTTATGTAAGGTCACATACATGTATAATGCCCCTTGTCATGTTCAAATTCATGATTACTCTTTTCTCCTGCAATAGGTGTGGTGCTGGTATGACGCCTGTAAGAGTTCAAGCAGTGGCGTAGGGTGGGGGGGGGGGCACGTGCCCCCCAATGATTTGAAAAAAACAATAGGAAACATAAGGGTACGTTTATTGAAAAAACAAAGAAATATATAAGGTCTGCCCCCCCCGCCCCCATTCAGTCCAACCACGCTACGCCACTGAATTCAAGAATATTAATATGGCCCTTTCATAAATGCCTAACGTTTCTTCTTTCTGTTTCTTTACATTCCTTTTTTAAGTACAGTGAGGAAATGTTAAATATATACAGAACAGAATGTAAGCTCAGCTATAAAATGTTGAGACTGGTTATAATTTCTGGCTGTGTTTATTTCGAGTAAACCTTGATATGTGACTGTATAAATGTGTCAAGTTATATTTTTTTTTTGCCAGCCACATGTAAAATTGCAGTTTCATGTACAGTACGTTTTCAAATGATTGTTCTGTATTTATTTGTGTATATTGTCATTACTTGAATGTAATTTTGTAGTTTTAGTTTAAATTTTCTAGGCCACACCAGAATATGATTTTCATGAAAATTAATTGAAAATGTTATGTTAATTATCTGTAGATTCAAGACTCGTATTACATATTAAACCAAATGTTAACCCTTTTTTATTTCATCATCATTGCTCATCCAAATGTACATTATTGCATCAAAATGTCCATCTATGTTTTTCATTGACATTACATTTGCAACAATTCAGATTCAGCAATTGTTGCTGAACTAAATATCATCTAGACCAATTTTTTCCATTTTAATACCATTTTCTGATAAATCTTTACAACTTTCTTTCATTATGTAATATTCATGGTCTACCCTGATAGCAGACTGACGTCTTTTTGACGTCTTAATTTGGTCGTAAACTGGTAAACACGTCATATGTCGTACAAACGATCAGAATACGACGTCATTATGACGTATTTTAAAGACCATTTTTGACATGATGACTTATGTCGTATAAAAGACGTAAAATTGACGTCATTATAACATCTTTAAATGACCATTTTTCCACTATTTATTTTTGTCGTAGGAAAGACGTAAAAACGATGTCATTGTAACGTCGTTCAAAGACCATTTTTAAGAATGTATTATTGTCGTATAGAAGACATGATAACGACGTCTTTATAATGTCGTTTAAAGACCATTTTTGCCATACGGGTTTATGTCGTATCCATAACGCTATAAAGACGTAAGTTTGACGTCTTTTCAAGACCAATTTTTTGCCATCATTTTTTGTCGTATGGACGCCCTTTTTACGACATTAATGTGACGTCTTTCAAAGACCATATTCCAATTGTTTTTTGTCGTATGGAAGGACGTAAAAATGACGTTAATATTACGTCATTTAAAGATCACTTTGTCAGTATTTATTTTTGTCGTATATAAGACGTAACAATGACGTCTTTATGATGTCTTTGAAAGACTATTTTGCCATCATTTTTTGTCGTATGGACGACCACTTTACGATGTCATTTTGAAGTCTTTTCAAGACTAGTTTTTTGCCATCATTTTTTGTCGTATGGACGACCTTTTTACTACGTCATTTTGACGTCTTTCAAAGACCATTTTTTTTCACTATTTATTTTGTCATAAAAACGTCTAAAAATTGACGTCTTGATGATGTCTTTTAAAGACTATTTTTGCCATTATGGTTTGTGTCGTACGACGACGTTAATACGACGTCATTATGATGTGTTTTCAAGACTAGTTTTTGCCATCATTTATTGTCGTATGGACGACCTTTTTACAACGTCATTGTGACGTCTTTCAAAGACCATTTTTTCCAATGCTTTTTCGTCATATTAAGGATGTAAAAACGACGTCATTATCACGTCATTAAAAGATTATTTTTAAGTATTTATTGTGTAGTATAAAATACGTTATAACGACGTCTTTATGATGTCTTTGAAAGTCCATTTTTGCAATTAAGGTTTGTGTCCTACGGACAACATTATTAAGACGTCATTTTGACGTCTTTTCAAGACTATTGTTTGCCATCATTTTTTGTCGTATGGACGACCACTTTACGACGTCATTTTGAAGTCTTTTCAAGACTATTTTTTTTGCCATCATTTTTTGTCATATGGACGAACTTTTTACTACGTCATGTTGACGTCTTTCAAAGACCATTTTTTCACTATTTATTTTGTCATAAAAACGTCTTAAAATTGACGTCTTCATGATGTCTTTTAAAGACTATTTTTGCCATTATGGTTAGTGTCGTACGACGACGTTAATATGACGTCATTATGATGTGTTTTCAAGACTAGTTTTTGCCATCATTTAATGTCGTATGGACGACCTTTTTACAACGTCATTGTGACGTCTTTCAAAGACCATTTTTTTCCAATGCTTTTTCGTCATATTAAGGATGTAAAAACGACGTCATTATCACGTCATTAAAAGATCATTTTTAAGTATTTATTTTGTAGTATAAAAAGCTTTATATTGACGTCTTTATAATGTCTTTGAAAGGACCATTTTTGCCATTAAGGTTTGTGTCCTACGCACGACAATATTAAGACGTCATTATGACGTCTTTACAAGACTAGTTTTTGCCATCATTTTTTGTCGTATGAACGACCTCATTACGACGTCATTGTGACGTCTTTTAAAAACCATTTTTTCCAATTATTTTTTGTCGTATAGACGACGTTATTACAACGTGATTATGACGTCTTTCAAAGACATTTAAACAATTATTTTTGGCGTATGGACGACCTTTTTATGACGTCAATAAGACGTCTTTATGTCGTCTAAATGGCGTAATTTATGGTACAAATTGACGTATTCAAGACATCGTAAAGACGCCTTTTCGGATAAAAAATACGTCATTATCACGTCAAAATATGACGTCTATATCACGGTAAACGCGGGTGCAAAATCTTCACTTTTTGACGTGAATTTACGACGTCTTAAAGACGACGTACACAAGGTGGAAATGACGTCAAATCCAGATGTAAAAATTGCGTCTTCTATTGACCAATAAGACGTCTTTATGTCGTCTAAATGGCGTTATTTATGGTACAAATTGACGTCTTCAAGACATCGTAAAGACGCCTTTTCGGATAAAAAATACGTCATTATCACGTCAAAATATGACGTCTATATCACGGTAAACGCGGGTGCAAAATCTTCACTTTTTGACGTGAATTTACGACGTCTTAAAGACGACGTACACAAGGTGGAAATGACGTCAAATCCAGACGTAAAAATCACGTCTTCTATTGACCAATAAGACGTCTTTATGTCGTCTAAATGGCGTAATTTATGGTACAAATTGACGTCTTCAAGACGTCGTAAAGACGCCTTTTCGGAAAAAATACGTCATTTTCACGTAAAAATATGACGTCTATATAACGGTAAACGCGGGTGCAAAATCTTCACTTTTTGACGTGAATTTACGACGTCTTAAAGACGACGTACACAAGGTGGAAATGACGTCAAATCCAGACGTAACAATCACGTCTTATATTGACCAATAAGACGTCTTTGTCGTCTAAATGGCGTAATTTATGGTACAAATTGACGTCTTCAAGACGTCGTAAAGACGCCTTTTCGGAAAAAAGTACCTCATTTTCACGTCAAAATATAACGTCTATATGACGGTAAACGCGGGTGCAAAATCTTCAATTTTTGACGTGAATTTAAGACGTCTTTAAGACGACGTGCACGACGAAAAACGCCGTAAATTTGACGTCATTTTTACCAGTGTTTGCTATCAGGGATTCATTATTGGCTGTAGGCCATGTTGTTGGATCATACATAAGCCATATATGGTTTATGTTGGAACTGTGTATGACACTAAATACAATATTTATGTGGGAGTGGTGCATATTTATTAGTGCGTCAATTATTTGCTTTCTTCGTGAAAAATATATCAAATCATAACACGCTTTCCCAGATGCAGTTAATCTTAAGCCCGAATTTCCTATCTAGGTATGCACCAGATTGCACAATTTCAAATTCATAAAAGCAAAATCTTTCTTACCGTGGGAGGGGGATACCCCCTCCCAAACCCTCCCCCTCCCTCCCTGCCCCAGCCCTCAGGCGCTTCGTTCCATCGGGACTCATTATTGGCAGTGTGTTGTTGGATCATACATAATGTTGCATAATTATGGTTTATGTTGTGTTGTGTGTGTGTGTGTTTTGGGGTACATATTTATTAGTGTGTCAATTATTTGTTTTCTACGTGAAAAATATATTAAAACTTTCTGGTCGATCAAATCATATCACGCTTTCCCAAATACAGCCGAATTTCCTATCTAGGTATGCATCAGATTGCACAATTTCAAGTCCAAAAATGCAAAAACTCCCTACCGTGGGAGGGGGGACACCCCCCTCCCACACCCTCCCCCCCGCTCAGTCGCTTCGCTCCCTCGCAATGTCTCACTCTCACCTCTGGCTCAAACTTGGCAACCCAGAGTGTGGTTGGGCATGAGCCCCTATACACCAAAATTGTGAGCCCCCTTGGGGTTTTGCCCCCCCCCCCCCCAATCCAAAACTGCTTCCGGCGCGCCTGCCTCTGACCTAATAAAACAAATCTGCAATTTAGCTGATTATCTGTATAATGCTAATACAACAAATTTTCAATGTTGCCAAGGTAACATTGCTAAATTATCTAAAGAAACCTTTAAGCACATGAGAAAAAACAAACAAATATTGGACTGTCTACAACCTATTATCGCCTACAGGAATAATTCATCATCGATTATAAACGATAGTATCAAAGTGGAAATAACCCAATGATGCCAGGGTGGTAATATTGCTAGATTTCCTAAATAATCCCTTTAGAACATGAGTAAAAACAAACAAACAAATATTGGACTTATGAACGTCTACAACATAATAGGATCGCCTACAAGAATAATTCATGATCGATTATAAACGATCGTATCAAAGTGGAAATAACCCAATGATCCCAAGGTGGTAATATTGCTAAATTTTCTAAAGAAACCTTTTAGAACATGAATAACAAAAGAAAATACAGTAGGACTTATGATTAACTTCTTCAGGTCTAATGGATACAGGATTCATTCATGATCGATTATAAACAATCGCATTAGAGTGCAAAGTAAAATTCCAATTTTTATAACTATTTACATTGAAAACATTGTTATTATGATCTTG
This sequence comes from Echinarachnius parma, assembly GCA_037951105.1. NCBI lineage: Eukaryota > Metazoa > Echinodermata > Echinoidea > Clypeasteroida > Echinarachniidae > Echinarachnius > Echinarachnius parma. The sequence goes on along the minus strand of JBAMJV010006447.1, from coordinate 139,210 downwards.
TTTTTGCAGATATTAAAACTAATATAAATACCAACCTGTTTTTAATATTTTCAACATGATTTGCAAATTAATTATTTAGGCATCAACTCTTTGAAATACTAAACAGTCAATACTAACCATTTAAATCTCACATACTAAGAAGCGGGATATATATACGGAACCTATACGACAACTCATCAGTAAGGTGTTAGACGTAGGTTATAGGATAGGTTTAGGATTTAGGAATAGGATAGGATAGGATTATGTGTTACATGTTATAAAAGTGTTGACTGTGGAATATACTACAAGACATAACCATCTCATTTTTAAAATTATTAATAATTAATAATGTAAAAATCGCTTCAAAATATGATGTCAATACGACGTCTTTTCGTCATAAAAAGACGTCGTTAGCACGTCAGAATATGACGTCTATATGTCGTGAAACGTGGGTGCAAAATCTTTACTTTTTGACGTGAATTTATGACGTCTTTAAGACGACGTACACGACGTGAAAACCACGTCAAATCAATACGTAAAAATCACGTCTTATATTGACCAATAAGACGTCTTTATGTCGACTTAATAACGTAATTAATGGAACAAATTGACGACTTAAAGACGTCATAAAGATGCCTTTTCGGATAAAAATACGTCATTATCACGTCAAAATATGACGTCTATATCACGGTAAACGCGGGTGCAAAATCTTCACTTTTTGACGTGAATTTACGACGTCTTAAAGACGACGTACACAAGGTGAAAATCACGTCAAATCCAGACGTAAAAATCACGTCTTATATTGACCAATAAGACGTCTTTATGTCGTCTTAATAACGTAATTAATGGTACAAATTGACGACTTAAAGACGTCATAAAGACGCCTTTTCGGAAAAAAATACGTCAATATCACGTCAAAATATGACGTCGATATCACGGTAAACGCGGGTGCAAAATCTTCACTTTTTGACGTTAATTTAAGACGTCGTTAAGACGACGTACACGTCGTAAAATGACGTAAATTTGACGTAATTTTTACCAGTGTCTGCTATCAGGGTATCTGTTTTTTTCAATAAAACTTTCGAAAAATAAATTGATCAATGGTCAAATAAGGAGAGAGAGCTTGCACAGATGATGGTCAGTTAATGTAATTTTCATTCATTTCAAACCATTGCCGTGACATCATTAGCATAGAGCATTTCATATCAAAGATAATGATTTCATTCAGTTTGCATTCATTACATATCATTCAGTTTGCATTCATTGCATATCATTCAGTTTGCATTCATTACATATCATTCAGTTTGCATTCATTACATATCATTCAGTTTGCATTCATTACATATCATTCAGTTTGCATTCATTACATATCATTCAGTTTTCATTCATTACATATCCAGTTATTATTCATTACATATCATTCAGTTTTCATGCATTACATATCAGTCAGTTTGCAATCATTACATATTCAGTTTGCATTCATTACATATCATTCAGTTTGCATTCATTACATATCATTCAGTTTTCATTCATTACATAACCAGTTATTATTCATTACATATCATTCAGTTTGCATTCATTACATATCATTCAGTTTGCATTCATTACATATCATTCAGTTTGCATTCATTACATATCATTCAGTTTGCATTCATTACATATCATTCAGTTTGCATTCATTACATATCATTCAGTTTTCATTCATTACATATCCAGTTATTATTCATTACATATCATTCAGTTTTCATTCATTACATATCATTCAGTTTTCATTCATTACATATTCAGTTTGCATTCATTACATATCATTCAGTTTGCATTCATTACATATCATTCAGTTTGCATTCATTACATATCATTCAGTTTGCATTCATTACATATCATTCAGTTTGCATTCATTACATATCATTCAGTTTGCATTCATTACATATCATTCAGTTTTCATTCATTACATATCCAGTTATTATTCATTACATATTCAGTTTTCATTCATTACATATTCAGTTTGCATTCATTACATATCATTCAGTTTGCATTCATTACATATTCAGTTTGCATTCATTACATATCATTCAGTTTGCATTCATTACATATCATTCAGTTTGCATTCATTACATATCATTCAGTTTGCATTCATTACATATCATTCAGTTTGCATTCATTACATATCATTCAGTTTTCATTCATTACATATCATTCAGTTTTCATTCATTACATATCCAGTTATTATTCATTACATATCATTCAGTTTTCATTCATTACATATTCAGTTTACATTCATTACATATCATTCAGTTTGCATTCATTACATATCATTCAGTTTGCATTCATTACATATCATTCAGTTTGCATTCATTACATATCATTCAGTTTGCATTCTTTACATATCATTCAGTTTTCATTCATTACATATCATTCAGTTTTCATTCATTACATATCCAGTTATTATTCATTACATATCATTCAGTTTTCATTCATTACATATTCAGTTTACATTCATTACATATCATTCAGTTTGCATTCATTACATATCATTCAGTTTGCATTCATTACATATCATTCAGTTTGCATTCATTACATATCATTCAGTTTGCATTCATTACATATCATTCAGTTTGCATTCATTACATATCATTCAGTTTGCATTCATTACATATCATTCAGTTTTCATTCATTACATATCCAGTTATTATTCATTACATATTCAGTTTTCATTCATTACATATTCAGTTTACATTCATTACATATCATTCAGTTTGCATTCATTACATATCATTCAGTTTGCATTCATTACATATCATTCAGTTTGCATTCATTACATATCATTCAGTTTGCATTCATTACATATCATTCAGTTTGCATTCATTACATATCATTCAGTTTTCATTCATTACATATCCAGTTATTATTCATTACATATTCAGTTTTCATTCATTACATATTCAGTTAGCATTCATTACATATCCAGTTATTATTCATTACATATCATTCAGTTTTCATTCATTACATATCATTCAGTTTGCATTCATTACATATCATTCAGTTTGCATTCATTACATATTCAGTTTGCATTCATTGCATATCATTCAGTTTGCATTCATTACATATCCAGTTATTATTCATTACATATCATTCAGTTTGCATTCATTACAAATCATTCAGTTTGCATTCATTACATATCATTCAGTTTGCATTCATTACATATCATTCAGTTTGCATTCATTACATATCATTCAGTTTGCATTCATTACATATCATTCAGTTTGCATTCATTGCATATCGTTCAGTTTTCATTCATTACATATCATTCAGTTTTCATTCATTGCATTTCATTCAGTTTTCATTCATTTCATATCATTCAGTTTTCATTCATTACATATCATTCACTTTTCATTCATGACATACAGTGTATCATTCATTTTCTCATCATGGTTCATATCTTTATTTTGTCATCGTTTATGAGCCATTTGACATGTACAGTATAACTAGCCAATTGAATAAATCACATGATTTTTTTTTTAGCGAATACAATGTTATGGTTGGATAAAATGTATAATGTTGTTCTTATTTGAGAAACATTAAGCACTCAACATGTGTTGGTGATAGAATTGAGCGGATCTTGTAAATATTGCTTAAAATAAATTTGATCAATTATAAATATTGAATCTAATGAATGTGATTTCAATAAATTTGGAACAAATGTTACATTTGGATTTTAAATTCAATGCTTATTAAAAATCAAATCACTTTTACGAATAAAAAATAACTTAAATTCTGTTCTGCTAAAATGAGAAGTTACATTACATTATATAATTATCTAACAAAGAAGCTGGCACTGTAGCAATATCATTTGTTTTATGGATAATTGAAACAAACTCAAGTCTGTGATACAGACATAAATTATGCAGATATGTGTATTTTAAGTTTATACTATTTCCTTAGAATATTAGATTCACAACCCATGCACTAGTTTAGGCTCGTAGTATATTTGTTGCAGTGTTCATGTTTTATCCCCTAAATTTCTCATTTGTACTTAAATTATCATTGCCATTTCCATGGAAACATCCATCATCATTCATTCATCCCACTCCAAACATATGCTCATTTGTGAGCAAATTTTGACATTGCATTGAATTTACAATGTAACTGTTTGTTGTGTGTATTTGATATGTGTTTATATGGATAATCGTTATGTTTCTGTTATTTGTATTTTTGGTTCTTCAGTAAATTTGAGTGTTGAATTACATTTGTAACGATTTGTATGAATGTCAATGAGTAAGTACTTTTGGGGGGGGAAAGCCAGTACAAGCTGTATTGGAAATAATTCTACTGCTGATTTGTTTGTTCTTGACTGATGAGTATCTCTCTTTCCTGTTTCATAATATGAACTACTTCCATATCAATGTTATACCTAGCTATTTGGTAACTTTTGTCAGTACTTTCTTTGCAAAAAAAAAATGTCTTCCATTTATAGCAGAGGCTACGAGGGAATCATCATTTGCATAAATCTGCGTTGCCGCATGTACATTTAGGCAAACACAAACACGGGGTCAGTTTTTACTCTGATTACAAAATATTTACATGAGTATCTGTTTTATCTTCTCATGATCATACCAAAATCAAGTTGAAGAGATGTATTGCTAAATACGATAAACACCCGTTTTTTATGTAACATGTAATGTAAGGGCTACCATTGTATTATGCTAAAATTATGTTTTTTTCAGGTGATATATTTTGCTGATATATCAAGATATATTTGTGAGGTTTTGATTTAAAAAAATCTTTTTAAGCATGTTTTGTCACAGTTATAATAAATGGAGGATTTTATATGGAAAAAAACAGGCATTTTTACAATGAGATAATTGTGATTTGACCTGCTGTGAAAAAAAAAATGAACACAATAAACCATTTTTTTATTTTTGTAATCGTATCTTTGAAACTGTTTTGATACAAATCAGTAAGGTATCATGATGGATGCCTTATCTTGAAAATAGCAAAAATGGTTTGATGATTTGTTTGGTTAAGTTAAGTTAAAGTCTTTCCCGTACCAATGTTGGCACATAAGGCGGCGCCTATCTCTGTTTCATTAGCCCTAGGCTACACGTCTACTAAATGTAGCAAAAGTTACAGAAGGGGACCAGTCCTCTGGTAACTCGTGTGATTAACTTTCCCTTCTCCATTCTATAAATGCCGAGTGTCTGGCTAGAAGGCAGGAGGTACCATTTTTAAAGTCTTTGGTATGACCCGGTCTGGGTTCGAACCCGGGACCTCCCGTGCATGAGGCGGACACTCTAACCGCTAAGCCACCATGCTCGGTTAATTTGTTTGGATATGAACTCAAAAGGTAGATATTGCATTAAGCAACAAAACTCTTCAAACACATCATATCATGCATGGCAGGAATAACTGGTCATTAAATTAGATTCATTCATCCACTCTTCTTTAATAACAATAAGGCTAGTATGGGCTTCAAATTCCTTGAACAAACTGTTGTCATGGTTATTGTCAAAACATGCCACTTTATAGGTATAATACTGGTATTGGTGTGCACCTATTTTTTATTTTTACATACAGAACAATTTGATAGGTAATGGAACAGGTTTCCCAAACTTCCTTTTAAACATTAGTTTACAATTATTTAGATTTTCTTCTATCAGATATACATCTTTGTTGACATAAAGTATGTGGAGCAATCAGTCATTATTCTAACCCTAGATAATAGTTATTTTCATCCATATCAATGTTAACATTTACCTCTTTTGGCAACAAATCTTTTTCTACCAACCTTGCCACTTAAAAAAGGATGCGGACGAAAAGGATGACATGGTTAGAAGTGGATTTTGAACTTGATTGACTTTGCTGTGTGATGTTCTTTAATACGTTTTTTTAACCAAATAAATGTATATTAATAGGAATTGTCAAGCACAGATTCCTAGATAGGACACCAGAGTATATGCATTAAAGTTACACTTAAAATACATAACTCAATTGAAAAATCAGTACCTAATGGATGTATGTTTGGGGACTAAATCTTCCCACACCAATCTCTGTTTCACAGTGTGTATTACTTCTTGTTATAATACAGTTTTCATTCAAATCTAACTGGGGTCCTCAAATAGATGGATATTTTAAGCCCAGGAGAGTAAATGCTTGCAATCTGAACATATTGTCTGCATTGAAGTTAATATTCATACTTAGAAATCTCATTGAATTGGCAGATTATTGTATGTCATGCAATATGTTAACAGTTTTTTGTTTTTGTTATTTTTATTTTTTGCACAAAACTGTTGCAATGAGGTTTATGGTAACACAGTCATTTTGTCATGGAGTAAAAAACAGATGAATGATGCACATATTTGTTTTTATTACACACCTGCCATTCTGCATTTCACTTTTCCACTTTTCATATTGTTTTTTTTTTATACATGTATAGGGAGATGACATAGCACTGGTTATAGCACACACATTTACTTTAAGTTAATTTAAGTTTACATCGGTGATATGTTTATTATGTTTTCCTTGCACCAAGTGTGTTAGAGTAAATGTAGGCATACATGTATGTATATATTAAACAATTAATTGCCTGTTTTTTTTAATGAAATCATGACTAGTGATTTATTTATTATTGTGTTGGAAGCATGTTTAAATTACATAATAATATGTCAGATGTTTGCATTCAACCAATTACAGTAAGATCGCATATGTGACCGGCTATAGCAAAACCCGGCACTTGTCTGTAAAAATCAAAATGTAGATGTTCATACCATTACAAAGGCCTCATCACAAGCTTCATTTGATCCTTTGTTCTAACTAATAATTGGTGAAGATATGATTGTTTAAATTTTACAATCATAGGTCTTTTACACACATTGTGTGAACTTAAAATGCCCATTTCTTCAAAACATGAATTACCTACAAGTGCCAGGTTTTGCTATAGCCGGTCACATATGCTGTGCCCTTTTAGCTATTCTGTTTTTAATTCTTTCCTGACTAACATGTATTAACTATAGATAGATGCCAACATTTAATTACTAATAAATACTAACGAATATGACAATGCAGTGAATATTTTTCTGAGTTTGTTTAGTACATTGTATAGGATTAAAACGTAAACTCCAATTAGTTAAATTTGTTTATATGTAATTAAGACATGCATGGAGTGAGGTAAGTGTTCTTAGCGTGGTCCATACCAATCACCAACATTTGGAAGGGAAAGATAAGCAAAATACAAACTTCATGGGTACAGACACATTCTTATTTTAAGATACTTTTGATATGAATTTGACATGAATTGTATAAGTTTGTTATGACTTGCAGTAAATTACAAATTGAGAACTTAAATGTAAAACTTCAATTTATCATGAGATAACAATATATTTTACATAGCACTAAATTGTGTTATTCAAATGTAAAACAAAAAATACTAAGGATAATGTTAAGTAACTGGTGGTCATTCTGTTCTAGTATAGGACTCCTTACCTATTGATACAATTCATTTGTTGATTATTTGTCTCTTGAGTTCATACTCTTCTATTTCATATTCTAGAAAATCTCCCCTTCATTTTGAATCCCCAAAGATCTATAGATGATTTTAGAAATTTGATTAATCAATTTAAATTATTATCAATGTTTATTATTGTTAACCCCCTGCCTAATAGAGGTTGCGATCCCTGTAGAATTAGTACAGGACCCACCAGGCTTCCCTAGTCAGTAGGTTAATAATTGTTTCACTCACTTTTTGTTTATTTTAGGAGCAGGCAGAAGGAGCAGAGGGATCAGAGGGAGCTGACATTGACTTTGATAATCAGGATATCAATCCAGGTAATTCATATTAAAAAATCATATTCATTTCAAATTTGGTTCAATTTATTTTGTTATATAACATCACATACAATGAGGTTGAGGATCGAGGATGATGATTATTATGATGGTGATGATGATGATTATTATGATGGTGATAATGATTATTATGATGGTGATGATGATTATTATGATGGTGATGATGATGATGATGATTATGATGATAATTCAGGAGCAGGCACAGCAAGCAGAAGGATCAGACATTGACTTTGATAATCCGGATATCAATCCAGGTAATATTCAGAAATATAATTAAATACAATGGATCTATTTTGGGTCAATCAAAATCTAATATCGCCTTCAAAATCAGACATTTTACAATAGTGAGAAATAAGAGAGAAAAACTTAGTTTGTACTATGTACGCACAGTAGAATGGATGACGATGATGATTAAGATGATGATGATGATGAAGAAGAAGAAGATGCCATTGATGGTCACTGGTGATGATGATAATGATGGCAATGAAGATGCCGATGATGGTGGTGGTGATGATGATGATGATGAACAAGCTGCCAATGACAGTGGTGGTGGTGATGATAATGGTGGTGATGATGATAATGGAAACTTTTGCAATTAATTTTGTTAATGTTTATTGTACCATTGACACTTCAGCTATTTCTTGTTTTAATCACTAGATCTGATCACCATATATGCTGGGGGGGGGGGGGGGGGATGGGTGTAAATGATGAGAAAGCTGGTCCAGTGATGATGAAGATGACGATGATGATGGTGGTTGTTGGGTTGGTCATTGACATGGTAGTAGCTGCAATGATCCAATGGTGATGAAGATGAAGATGATGATGGTGGTTGTTGGGTTGGTCATTGACATGGTAGTAGCTGCAATGATCCAATGGTGATGAAGATGAAGATGATGATGGTGGTTGTTGGGTTGGTCATTGACATGGTAGTAGCTGCAATGATCCAATGGTGATGAAGATGAAGATGATGATGGTGGTTGTTGGGTTGGTCATTGACATGGTAGTAGCTGCAATGATCCAATGGTGATGAAGATGAAGATGATGATGGTGGTTGTTGGGTTGGTCATTGGCATGGTAGTAGCTGCAATGATCAAATGGTGATGAAGATGAAGATGATGATGGTGGTTGTTGGGTTGGTCATTGGCATGGTAGTAGCTGCAATGATCAAATGGTGATGAAGATGAAGATGATGATGGTGGTTGTTGGGTTGGTCATTGACATGGTAGTAGCTGCAATGATCCAATGGTGATGAAGATGAAGATGATGATGGTGGTTGTTGGGTTGGTCATTGACATGGTAGTAGCTGCAATGATCCAATGGTGATGAAGATGACGATGATGATGGTGGTTGTTGGGTTGGTCATTGACATGGTAGTAGCTGCAATGATCCAATGGTGATGAAGATGAAGATGATGATGGTGGTTGTTGTGTTGGTCATTGACATGGTAGTAGCTGCAATGATCCAAGGGTGATGAAGATGAAGATGATGATGGTGGTTGTTGTGTTGGTCATTGACATGGTAGTAGCTGTAATGATCATCAATGACCATGATGATTATTAGTATCACTGTTAATATAATTGTATATTTCCATAATATCTGTACTAATACATGTACTTTCTTCTTTCTACTTATCATTATTATAACTAGATATGATCACCGTGGATACGGGAGACAAGAAGAAGGAGGAACCAAAGAAGAAAGTCGGAGCCATGAAGATGATGAAGGGAGGACTGGCTGCAACAAAGAAGTTGATGAAAAAAGATGATGATGATGACAGCGTTATGGAACTTATGATCGAGGTATGATGGTTCATTTTAATTTTCTTCATAAACAGTTCATGTATAGCACATATATCACACCTAGAAAGGAACATTATATGTGACCGGCTATAGCAAAACCCGGCACTTGTCGGTAAAAATCAAAATGTAGATTTCCATACCATTAGAAAGGCCTCATCACAAGCTTTCATTTGATGTTTTGTTCTAATAAATTGGTCAATGATTGACGAGGATATGATTATTTCAATTTTACAATCATTGGTCTTTTACACACATTGTGTGAACTTAAAATGCCCATTTCTTCAAAACATGAATTACCGACAAGTGCCGGGTTTTGCTATAGCCGGTCACATATAGGGGATAAGATGAATAGGCCTACAAACAGAGACAGAGTGGAAACATGAAAAGCTAACACAAGGGAGCTAGGACATTAGAACAATATAATTGCAAGAATAAGTGTGTTTAATGTTTCATTATAATGGTCATAAGGGACCTAAGCTTTCGATCCTAGCAGAAAACGTCTCCAGAGAGAGGCATAATAACTGCTATATCACTTTCGTGAGACAATTGAGTGCAAAAAATAAGATATTAACAATTTACATTAGGTGACACATGGAAAAAAAGATTATAATATTGTTATGGAAGACATTTAAAAAGGAACTGATACAAACGAAGATCATCAACGGTCAATATTAATTGTGTTGATTCACATTTAAACCCATTTATGATATTATGTGCTGTAATGGAACATTCACAATTATGATAATTAAGTTATTATTTTAACCAAATAATTTTGTTTACATTATTATATTTTTGCCATCATTATTCTCAAATACAGGAGAAGGTAAGCTTTGATGTGTGATTTTTCTTTTAGTCTTTGAGTGTTTAGTGATTGTAGCAAAACGTAGCAAATTTCTGTTCCATCACACTTACTAATTCTTTTCATGCAGACATGCATATCACTGCGTAGCATATACATCATGAACATGTAGCATACAGTTTGCATGTTTAAGCAGAGATTTTACAGTTTGCATGTGAACAAACAGTCTTGAATAGATTGTTTATTTTGATATTGATGACAAAACTGGGGGGGGGGGGGGATTAAGACACATACCGGGAACGTTTTTTTTATTGTATGCCCCCAATCAGTCTAAACCACGCTACCGTTGAATTTTCATAAATTAACCAGAATTAAAAGTCCCATTGCTTTATTTATTCAAGACTGTTCATTCATGTCATTTCATAGTACATTTGAATAGAAAATGCAGATCTCTAGTTTTGAATCATTTCCACAGCTGTGTTTGACAAAAATATGTATATAATTCATGCAGCATTCCTATCACAAATATTACATCGTTTATATAATTACATGACATGTACATAGTCATGTTCAGTTTAGAAGTATTTTAGAATAATGAATCAAAGCTTACTTGTTTGTGTGGAATGGTTAGGATTTGTAGATGTGCATCTAGTGTGTATGTAATTTGTATTTTATTTTGTTTATCTTATTAAATACTGAAACTAGACCATAGTATTAGATAACCCTGGATATATGTTTATGATAACATTATTATAACAAACATAACAACGTTCATACACATGTTCATTTTAGAATAATGAATGTTTACTTGTATGTGTGGAATGGTTTGGATAATTTGTAGATGTGCATAGTGTGTATGTAATTTGATTTTATTTTTTGTTAATCTTCATATTAAATACTAGAACTAGACCATAGTATTTAGATAACCACCTGGGATATTTTGTTATGATAAAAGTATTATATACAAACATAACATCGTTCATACGCAAAATTATTTTAGAATAATGAAGGTTTACTTGTGTGTGTGGAATGGTTTGGATTGGTAGATGTGTATAGCATGTATGTGATTTGTAGTATGTTTTTGTTTATCTTTTTATTAACTACTAAAACTAGACCATAGTATTACATGTAGATATTCACCTCTCACACTTTGTATGATAACATGCACTTGTAATGTCAGTTTTCTAAATGAGTTTACATATGTTGTACTTAATATTGTAATTAACAACAATTCAGCTATTTCCCCCATCAATTACCACACTCATCTCACACTCATATATGTATGATATGTATCCCTTTTTAATGTGGAAAACTTCAGTATGATAAAGAAAGTCTGAGTGTATTGACTTAACATGCAGAATGATTGTTTTGGACTAGATACAAGCAAAATTAAAATAAAGTGAACTTTTTATTTGACAGAGCAGTAAGCCCATTAAACATAGTGTTTTGGGGTGTGTTTTTAAAATTGTCACTTTATTATTAAGCAAATTCTGCCAACAAAAACACTTCACCTCTGTATTGAACTGTTTTGCAATGTCAATGTGTCATCTGCCAATTTCACCAAGTAACTTTAAAAATCCAATCTTCGCTAATATTCACTACCACGCAAATGTCTTCAGTGAATGCTAAAGTTGTGATTGTGTGTGTGCTTAAAATTGCTGCAAAATTATTGATCAATATTTCTTTGAGATCCATTGATATGCCATTAATGCACTTGAACAATCATGTGTAATTTTTTTTTTTTTGCATTTGTGTGTTTTTTAGCTAGATGTTCATCAGATGCATAGTAAATTTAAATTCATGATCATATTATATTTGAATTTATACTCATTCATATTATTTTTATCAATAATAAAGATAAGTATTTGAAACATAAATCTTTACATGTAAACCATTATAGTCAAGTAATTTTCCATTCATTGTGAAACAAATCTTCTGAAAGCAAAATTGCATTTTTCTCTCTTACCATAATTGTAATGACTTTATTCCTGTTGCATAACATGATTTGCATCTATTATTCATCCAATCAATTCATGATATGAAGAACAAATTCTTTGCAGTCGCACAAATTTTTGATGATAATTATATTAACATTATAGCGCATCTACTATATACTCTACTGCGCATAAATTATTATTATTACCCATGGTCATCAGGTAATCAAATTTTAACTTAACATTGACTCTTGGTTCACAATTGTATGAAGAAATATTTCAGCATATGTTTTGTTGCATTCAAATTTCAATATATTCATAATAATGTTTCCAAGCTTCATGCTGCAAAAACTTTTATCCTTTAGAACGTTAAATTTGAATTAAGTAAAAATGAATAGTGTGAAAAGTAAAATATTGTCCAATAGTCACAAAAGCACACTTTCCTAAATGGATTTAAAATAGAATTTAATTATGTTGGTAATCAATATAATGCGACATGTTAAATATATAAGTGAAAACTGTCATATCATAATATCTATAATATAACAATTATCTAGTTCATGAATGTATGAAGAAATATTTCAGCATATGTTTTGTTGCATTCAAATTTCAATATATTCATAAAAATGTTTCCAAGCTTCATGCTGCAAAAACTTTTATCCTTTAGAACGTTAAATTTGAATTAAGTAAAAATGAATAGTGTGAAAAGTAAAATATTGTCCAATAGTCACAAAAGCACACTTTCCTAAATGGATTTAAAATAGAATTTAATTATATGGGTAATCACTATAATTAGCGACATATTAAATATATAAGTGAAAACTGTCATATCATAATATCTATAATATAACAATTATCTAGTTCATGAATGTATGCAACAATAATCATTTTTCTATGCAAACTGTTTTCTCTACCTGTCAAAACTAAAATATTTTGTTATTGTTTTACTTTCATTTTTCTTTGTAGGAGGAGCTTGATGTCTGTCTCATCCAGGTGAGTACTTGCACACGTTGTATTTCTAATGAATATAACAGGGTTTGACACTAGCACTTGCCCACTTGTCCAGGGCAAGTAAACATTGGTAAACATCGGGCAAGTAAATGTTAATAAATTGTCTAATTTGCTTGCCTGATCAGGGAAGCAAATAATTGTTTGACTACAAGACAACAACGGTGTAATTCATATGAGTAAATCTCATCTAGAAGTGAGAGGGCAAGTTAAATTTCCAAAATTTAATTAATTTACTTGCCCAAACAGGCCAGTACGGAAAAAAAGTTAGTATGGAGGCTCGATTACAAAGTTTTATTTCAAACATAATAGGGAAACTGAGCAGAAATATATAATATAATGTAAATGAACAGGAGGAAAGAAAATAGGGTTTCTCCGGGCTTCAAACCTCGAGATCTACAGTGGCCATATTCATAAAACCCCGATAAGCTAGTTGGTTGATCAAATTACGATTTCGATGTCCGCTAGGCTTAACTGGTATTCACAAAAGGCCGATAGGCTAAATTCGCTATCGTAGTCAAGGCCTGGCCTAGCATGACAACCCATCTGTCTAAATTCCACAAGCATTTGGTATTCCACGACATTGTTAGTCGAAATGCGAACAATTACAACAATAGATCTGCGCTGCCGACTAAATGCATTGAAATCTATTTATGCGGGACGTTCTGAATAGAGCTTTGTTGGACTTACAACAAAGGCGTGAAGTTGAATGACGACCTAACACCCAGCTAATTTTTTCTTATTCACCAAAGCCAGATAGGACAAATTTTAGCTACACTGGACCAAAAATGTAGAGGTACTCTGATGTACCTCTAAATTGCTAGCAAGTAACAATCTGCCCGGTTTTTGTGTGTATAATGCGTGTGGCGCGATCGTGAACATGGCATGGGGAATATTCGAATAAGGGATATTAGAGATTTGTTTATGATAGCGTGATGTAGTTCAAAATAGTTCCCCAAGTAACATACTTTTCCGTGTTTGCCCTAGCATCCTTGTACTTCAGCAATAACATCTTTTATCAGCTTAAATTACATGTTTTTTTCTGGAGAGTAATTTGCCTTTATTTGTCCTTTTTGTGACATATTAGCTTACTTTTGCAGTTCGGATTGATTTTATGTGATTTCAATTCTGTTTTGATGAATCTATCTATATATAATACTATTTAATGCAATTTCGTTTCTGTTTTCACTGCAATTGAATAGTTTCCCTTGTCATGATATCATATTATAAGCGTGGCGGAGCTTGATCGTAATGAGGAGGGAGATGTATTTGGTTTTACTTCATTGGGGTGGCTATGAAAACATGTGCTTACGCGTGATCCCTCAAACCCTCCCCCCCCCCCCCCCCCCCCCCCGCCCCGAAAAAAAACCTTTCTACTCACGCTCATATATACAGTAACACCCTTACATTTAGGAATTATAGCAAGCTTTTTGTTTTGGACACAAGTTACCGCCCCTTCCCCCCGTTTACCCCAGATAAGACAATTATGTGCTACAACCCCCCCCCCCCCCCCCTTTACTGCATCACGTTGTAGAACACATAAGACGCTTTTATGATTGGAACATTAAGGAACAATTCGTTCATTCACACGTTCGAGTAAACTGCGCTTTTATGCGATGTCAAATAAACTTGCAACAGATGGAATGTTACCATGACAGCCATGATGAATAAATTAGATCATCCGAGTTGTTAGCTTGTTATCGGTATGGTTAGCAGTGCTTCTTGAATTACGATTTAGCAACCCGCTACGAAGATTTTAAATGGCTATTGTATTACAGGGCTTAGACGCTCGTTGATTGGTCGATATGGTAAGGGCATAGACAGCGTGCAAAATCTACACACATGACTAAAGACATATCTATGCACGTGTGTGTTGTGCACTGGTTTGTGAAAACAAAGGTGATCACCCAAGCGAGTTGTGTGAGTTCCCCGCTAGTTATCGTCCAAACTGGCATTTTGGCAAGGAGATAAGGCCTAGCTGACAGATAGGCTATCGGGCTTTTATGAATATGGCCACAGATTGCTAGACCAGTGCTCTACCAACTAAGCTCTAGGAAGCCCTGGTGCTGTGTTTGTCTCTGAAACCCTGTAGCTGTTCAATGTTCGACTGATTATAAAGTTTGAGAGATCATTGCCTGATGGGAACCCCAACAAAATGATTGGTTAGTTTACGCATTCTAGTGTGCGTTAACACAAATCATTATGTAAACAACGGTGAAATTTGTATAAACTGACATTATAGATACATGTATATAATGTTTAATTATTTATTTTTCATCATGAATATAATGTTGTAAAAGAATATTTAGTTATATGATGTTGATTGTTAGAAATGGTTGACAATGTGATGTTGCAATCGGAGTGAATTCAATTTTCTCAATTAGACAAATAAACACAATTTCTTCCTGGCAAGCAAAATGAATAATTTATCGTTTATGTAGTAAATTATGAAATATTGGACAGACTTTTTCAAGTATGTGTGTCGGTTTTATTATTAGCTGTCAACAAAAAAGGAAGTAATTATGTTTCATGGATAACTGCATGACTTTGGCTTTTCCAATTTCATAATGTAGATCTATGCGTCTGAGCCAGGAAATATGCCAGATTTCAGCGGTTTCCATTAGTGCTGAGTCAAAACGTTTACTAAACGTTTAAACGTTAAAATAAATAGATATATTTTTTCATTTTTGTATATTTAAACGTTTTTAAACATTTAAAGACACTGTTTAAATGTGACCTCACACCACAAAACGACCAATAAGTCGGGGAAAATGATTGTGCTCATTTTTACATGACAGTTAAGTAGAAGTCAATACCTTTCAAATGGTATATAGTTTGTCATATTTGGACTAAGCGAACCCTCTCAAAATGAGCAGCCAAGCTTTGGAACATGGCTGAATCAGTTTTAAAGTTATGGAGAAAACGGGCCGTTTCAAAGATCAGCGTCCATTCAAGCACTGTAATCTGATCATATTTATTTGATTAAAATTCATATTTAAACATGATTTCTGACGCTTAAAATTTCACAAAAGGTAGATTATGATACCCTCATTCAGGAAATACCCAAATCCTGAATTTCATATTTTAAACAAAATTTGGCTATATCAGCCAATAACAGACAAACTACCATGGCGACATAATGGTCGTTTTGTGGTGTAAGGTCACAAATGTTCAGTGGAATAAATGAAATAACTCGGCTCGTGAGCTCTATTCAATTTGTTCATGGTTAATTGCATGTCTCTTGTAATTTCATCTCGTAGATCTATGCGTCTGAGCTGGAGAATGTGCCTGATTTCGGCGGTTTCCGCGAGTGGCTTCACACCTTTGATCTCTACCGTGGCAAGAACACCGGTGATGATGATAGCGAGAGTAGAGTGGTCGGAAAATTCAAGGTACGTTTGGGAAGAAGAAGCATTATTACATCCGATTGATCCATTGATTAACTTAATAAAAAAAATTATAAAAGTGATATTGGAGACTCCTCTGAATAATGTGTGGACATTTCATAGAAAAAGAATGCTGTTTACCGGTACTAAGTGTGAAGATTGATGTCAGATTTTATCCAATTTTTGCGAAAAGTATTTCAATTTGGATATAAATATGAATGATCTCTGAAAAGAGTTCGCTTTTCAATTCAATCTTACTTATCTCTATAATAAGGGAGACATTTGAATAAGCCAAACAACAACAACAACAAGGTACAAGAGAAGTGTGAACGTCTATTTCATATCAACAACATTACCAAAACATATAACCCTGTGTTGTTATTTGCCTGTTGTTCCTCTTTAATGTTCTCATTTTCTCGCTGTTTTTTACTCTTCAGGGAGCTTTGGCCTCGTTTGTACAATTAGTGGCCTCTACCGATGGAGATTGACCCAGTCAAAATATTTGGTCCAATGACTAAACAATGACTAATCAATTTGATTGACAATACCCTCCAAAACGTTTTTTAATGTTTTAATTTTTTCGCGCTGTTTTGTACTCTTCAGGGAGGTCTGGCCTTGTACAAGTGGCCTCTACCGATGGAGATCGACCCGGTCAAGGTATTCGGCACCAATGACCCCAAGCTGGGCTACTTCCAGGGCCTGCCCAAGAATGACCCCATGGGAGTGTTTGTCCGAGTCTACGTGGTCAAGGCGATGGACCTTCATCCTACAGATGCCAATGGCAAAGTGAGTGGAAATTTACATCTTTTTGTAAGATCCTAAAATAAGCGGAAACTTTCACATCAATTTATAAGATCTGAAGACCCTATGTTCCCCTATGAAAGTTAATCAATGTCCCTATGCTTTGGTCCTTTTTCAGGACTATAAATCAAAGATTAACCATGATAACAGTTAACCCCTTGTCTACGGGAACCAAGTGGGCTATGTACAAAGTTTATTGAGATTTCAGAAGCTCGAAGGGAAGAGGTTACCTCAGGCAGGGAACCTCCCAGGGTCTGTCAAGTAATGACCCCATGGAAGTGCTAGTCCGATTCTACGTGGTCAAGGCTAAAGTGTCGATGACAAAGTGAGTGGAATGTTTTACTTTTTTCTATAATTGCATGATGTTCATGTCCATGCATACATGTATACTTGTAGGTCTTGTTGATTTTCCCCTTTACTTTTTTTAATTTCATATATAATCAACACATTGTTGATTCTCTTTTATTCCTCTGTCCAGGCTGATCCGTACGTGCAGCTCCTACTAGGCAAGCACAAGAACTGCGACAAGGAGAACTACATCTCTAAGAACCTCAACCCAACATTTGGCAAGTAAGTTATTAGATGTTCAGTTTGACAAGAACTAAAAGAATTACAATGTATGGCTTATATACCAAGCTAACATGTTATTTAAGATTGTCTTTGAAAATGTAAATAGGTAAAAATTTTCTAAAGCCTGATCAAAAGCAAGTTGCTTAGCAACCATTGCGGAACTTTATCAAAAGAATGTGACATCACTTCTTCGGTACTCTTCAAAGACTTTGAAACCGCCAACAAAATATCTTCAGGGACTACATTGTATAAACTGATAGTAAACAACATGTTCCAGCATTTTGAGGTTGAATAACAATGAGCCGCATTTTGTTAATTATTATTTTATTGATAAAAAAGAGCAAAGAAAATAGGTTTTCTATGGGATTTGAGCCCGAAGATTTCTAGACTGGAGCTCTACTATCTGAGCTAGAAAGTCCTTGTGCTGCTTTTAAGACTCTGAAACCCTTTTCAATGCTCATGACGATTTCTTTGTTTGTTGCAATATCATTTTGAAAAGTGTTTTGAGTTTGAGGCCACCTTTCCAATGGAGTCCAAGCTGCAACAATTGAACCAATCAAACATCCCAAGACTTTGTAACCCCCCAAATCAGCTTGAGGGACTATACATGTACAGTACCTTGATATAAAACAACTCGTAATAGCATTTTGAGGTTGAATTGCAATGAGCTGCCCTGTTTTACTTCTTTGCAATATTATTTTTTGTCAGATGTTTTGAGTTTGAAGCCACCTTCCCGATGGAGTCCAAGCTGGTGGTACAGATCTACGACTGGGACATGATCGGGTCTGATGACCTCATCGGCGAGACGGTGATCGACCTGGAGAACCGCTACTACAGCAAGCACCGGGCCACCTGCGGCATCTCCAAGGAATTTGCTCTGTAAGTTTTTGTTTGTGTAACATTAAAGGGTACCACCACCCAAAAATAATATTCTTATTATAAAAGGTACCATCTTTAGTATTCCATTCCTTCAACAAGTTCACAAAAATATGTTTTCAGAAAAAAATATATCATTGGAAAACGCATCACCATTCTCAACCATGCGTTCATGCGGTCTGAATTGCGTAGACTATATGCGTGCAGAGCCAGAGCGCACTGTGCAGAGCGAATGAATCATCCGGGAATATATTGACGTACGCGTGAAAGCATTGGCGCACTCGCAAATGCTTGGCCCAAATGGAACCAGGAAATAGCAGTGGTTCCGTAAGTGGTGGAAATTAATTGCTTTGTTTATGAATTACACAACCCTTTGCAAAATGTTGGGTATCTATTTGATATGACAACACGGTACCAAAACATATAATAATGTGTTGTACTTTGCCTGGTGGTCCCCTTTAAAGTTTATCTAGTTACCTTTTTGTTTTGCTTACCTGTGGATTGTTTGTTTGTATGTTTGAATTATGTTTTTTTTTAGATAACAATTCAACTGAAAAAACAATACTATCACCAAGAAATTTGCTCTGTAAGTTTGTGCCGTTATTGGCTTGTAGATTTTTGTTGCATTTTGTTTTTATATAGACTTATTTAACCCGTTCAGGACTGGTCCCGAAAATAGTTTGGCAGGAGTCTGTGGAGAATGTAACGTTTATACCAAAATCAGTAAAATCTTGAATGGGTTAAACTTCAAATACTTCTTCTTGGTTGATATAATGAAAAGACAACACAATGATCACAATTTATTGTTACTGTATGTTTGATTACTTGTTTGAAATGTGAACAAAATAAGTAAAATCAAATCAAAATTAAATCATATCTGGCAACAAAAAATAAACTTGGTTTCTTGAAAGAAAAAAAAAAATTTTTTGATTTAATATTAGAAGCCTCATGGTGTCATGGAATATATTGTCCTTTGAGCTTTACATACTACGTTTCGTATATTGAAAAACACATTAGCGATGCTCATTGTAATTTTCATGTAATAATGAAATAATGTTTGTCCTCTTTTACAGGTATGGATACAACAACTGGCGGGACCCCCAGAAGCCATCTCAGATTCTGACCAAGCTCTGCAAGAAGCACATGCTAGATGGACCCCATTTTGGTCCTGGGAAGGTCCAGATTGGGGACAAGACCTACTTGGGAGAGCAGTTCATTGATGATGAAAGTGGTACATTAAATGTCTTAGTTTATTTAATACTATTACACATGTCCGTAGAAGTGATTGAATTAAGTGTTTTATTCAAGCTTTCCCAGGAACATTTAGCTAGACACGTTCATGTTTTGGTCCTGGGAAGGTCCAGATCAGGGACAAGACTTACCTCGGAGAGCAGTTCATTGACGATGAAGGGGGTAAATTAAATGTCAAGTGCTTGTCTCTGATACATTGTGAATAAAAGTAGCCTCTATTATAGCACCTATAGTATCATGATAGATACCATTTTTTAAGCACTTTACATTATTGATGGTAAAGGGCTAGGTTAAATTCAGGTTGTTTGCATGTACCTTTAAAAATGTACATTCAAGTGCATTGTAGTTGTTAGGACTGGTTGGTCATTCATTTCTTTACAAGTACTGTATAGTGCTAATTGATTCATAATATAATTATAGTCGAGTTGAGAGTACCCTGGCTTATTTCTATGCTTTTCTTTATTTTTTCAACCTAGGAAATCGGAAGCCGACAGATGACCTGACATCACTGGAAGCACTAATGAACTGGAATGAGATTCCAGAAGTTGGGTGCAAACTGGTTCCTGAGCATGTGGAGACGAGGTCCCTCTATCACCCAGACAAATCAGGGATAGAACAAGTAAGGCCTACCAAGATATCCTTCTTTTCTTTCTTTTCCTCCTTCTCTTTCTTCTTTCTCTTCTTCCTCATCCTCCCTATCCCTCTCTCCAACCTCCCATTCCTCTTCCTTTAATTTCCCTTCATATTCTCCTGTTCCTCATCATTTCATTGGAAGCACTGCTTCTCTGTGATGGGATCCCGGATGTTGGGTGCAAACTGGTTCCTGAGCATGTGGAGATGAGGTCCCTCTACCACCCAGACAAATCAGGGATAGAACAAGTAAGGCCTACCAAGATATCCTTCTTTTCTTTCTTTTCCTCCTCCTCCTTCTTCTTTCTCTTCTTCCTCATCCTCTCTATCCCCCTCTCCAACCTCCCATTCTTCCCTTCATATTCTCCTGTTCCTCATCATTTCATTGGAAGCACTGCTTCACTGTGATGGGATACCGGATGTTGGGTGCAAACTGGTTCCTGAGCATGTGGAGATGAGGTCCCTCTACCACCCAGGGATCAGGGATAGAGCAAGTAAGCCCCATTGTTCTGTCATCCCTTTTCTTCCATCTTTCCCGTTCCATCTTCTTCCCTACTCTCCATCTCCTCAATCTTCAACTTTACTCTTCATAATTTGTTTCATCATTTTCTCCTATTATTTGATAGCATGCAGTTACTTAGAAGTAAAATTATATTGGATTACTTCACGATGGTTATCATCTTCATTATCAGTATTTCCCTCCTAAATCTTCTTTTATCTTCTCCCTTCATTTCTTCCTCATCTTCCTCCTCTGTTGACTTATTTGTCCATCTTTAATTTATCATTTTCCATTTCATCTTGAATGTTTCCTTGAATCTTGTTACTATTAATATTTTATCATGATCAATATTATTTTCCAGGGAAGAGTTGAGATGTGGGTTGACATGTTCCCCATGGACTCGCCCATGCCCCCCGCCCCGATCGACATATCACCACGCAAGCCCAAGCGCTACGAGCTTCGCGTGGTCATCTGGAACACAGACGATGTGGTTCTTGAGGACGACTCCTTGTTGACGGGAGAAAAGATGAGTGACATCTACGTCAAAGGGTAAGATTCTAGTTTCTTTCTTATAAGAATGGTTTACTTGAGCAATGTACATGTAGTAGGAAAATTAACTTATTCATCTCTCTACCACTGCCCAATTAGGGCCCGAACATGGGCTTCAACTTCAGCTGGTGTTTCATCTTCCAGTTTGTTTATCTCCCAGCTGGAAATAAGTCTTTAATCAATGTTTTGTTTTATTCTTGGAGATGGCTGCTAGGTACCAACTGGTGAGGGAAACTTCAACTGGTGGTACATCTTCCATTTTGACCACCTTCCAGGCAGAGAGAAAATGATAATTAGGTATCATATTGAATTTAAATGTTTAATTGTCTTTGTTTGCAATACTTACAGATGGCTGCTTGGTCCCAACATGGACTCGCAATCGACTGACATCCACTACCGGTCGCTCACTGGCGAAGGGAACTTCAACTGGCGGTACATCTTCCAGTTCGACTACCTCGCTGCGGAGGAGAAGATGGTGATCAAGAAGAAGGAGTCGGCGTTCTCCATCGACGAGACGGAGTACAAGGTGCCGCCCCGTCTCACCATGCAGGTCTGGGATGCTGACCACTTCTCGGCTGATGATTTCCTCGGTAAATTAACATCATTCCCTCTCCCATCTCTGAGCTTTGAGTGCCTATCTCCAATGTGATTCCTAACAGCTAGCGTCTGGCTAGAATACTCCCTAGGGAGTGGAAAATGTGCACTTTGTGTCCAGGGATGATTGCAGTGTGTATCCATTTACGTGGTTATTTAGCACTGTGTGCACCTAACAGGGGACTGGATGGAATACTCCTTAGGGAGTGAAAAAAGGGGAACTTTGTGTGCCGGAATGATTGCAGTGTGTATCCATTTGCCGGGTAATAATAATAGTGCTTAGAGGCTTTTTTTGCTTTATTTTGGCTCAATAAATATCTATTATTATTGTTATTATTCATATATTTGTATATATACTGGCATTCTTTACATTCTGGTTGACACAGATGATGAATTGTGTATCCAATATACATGTATTTTGTCCTGTACTGCCGACCACTATTTTAGTAGGTCACATTCAAACTACATGAGCTATTGTCAATTTTTAACAAATTAATAACACTGTGCCTGAATATAATACTTGAAGGCAAAGATTTAAATGTTGTCCTTCTGTTTGTTTTGGTATTTTGTGGCATTAATTCAAAATTATCGCAAAAATGACTTGCAACGCTTTGCAACAAGTGTTGATGAGAGGTTGCATTCTTAATTGCAGGGTCTGTGTCGCTGGATCTGAACCGGTTCCCGCGTGGGGCTAAGTCGGCCAAGAAGTGCTCCATCGAGTCGCACCGCAACATGGCCAACGTGTCCATCTTCAAGCTGAAGAGGACAAAGGGATGGTGGCCTTTCATTGCCGAATCAGAGAATGAGGGAGAGGAACTGACCGTAAGTAAAATGCTGTAGATGATGATGGTGATTACGATGATGATGGTGAAGGTGGTGGTGGTGGTGTTGATGGTAGTGGTGATGGTGTTGTTGATGATGATCATGATATGATGGTGATGATTATGAAAATGATAATAGTGAAGATGATGGTGAATATGATGATGATGGTGGTGATGATCATATGGGGGTGATGTTTAGGATGATGATGATGATTTCAATTATCATGACAATGATGATAATACTGATCATGGTAATGCATGATTATTAATTATTATAAAGCTAAGGACAATGATCATGATAATGACAAAACCTCCATTGGTTACGTTTTAGCATTTTGAGCACATTTTGTCCATCCTTTTTCTTTCCTAGGGTAAAGTTGAAGCGTAGATGACCCTTATGACTGAAGTGGAGGCCGAGAAGAGTCCAGCGGGACAAACCAGGGAGGAACCAGACCCAGATGATGCTGATGATAATTTTAATCATGATGAGAATTATTATAATAATGATCATTGCAGTGAAGATACTCTTAATCGTGATTATAAAACTAAAGAAGATGATAATGATGATGACAAAACCTCCATTGGTAGATTTACACTTGAGTTCTCATCTTCATTCCTACTTTCCCAGGGCAAAGTTGAAGCGGAGATGACCCTGATGACCGAAGAGGAAGCCGAGAAGAGTCCAGCGGGACGAGCCAGGGAGGAGCCGGACCCACTGCCAAAGCCAAAGTATGTCAACCTTTCAGTTACTCTTATTTACCTTTGTTTGTTTACCTTCATGTATATTTAGAATATTTGTTCCCTTTTGTTTTATTCTTGTACCTATTCAACAATTATGTTTTATTCCCAAATTAATCAAAAGGATATCAAAAGGTTATGTGTACATATGTGTACATGCATATCATAATGTTCATATATATGAACATTTTGTTAGAAGTGCACAAATTTTTTCAAAATATGGATGGAATGCATATGTAACTCATATTTTGTGGACTGTTTTTATTGATTGAATGATTGATTGAAGGTGTTCTTGTTTGTTTGTTTAATTGTTTTGTTGTATTTGTGTGTCTGTGTCTTTTTTTTCTGTGTTTTTATTTGTTTCTGTCAACACGAAACAATTAATGAAGCTCTTTTCATATGATAAGGAGTATTATTCTTGTGCAGAAATTATTTGAATACAGTTGTTCCATATCTACCGAAGATGTGCTATGTGAGTACTTGTATTTGTCTGACTTTGCATGTTGGGAATAAAGTATATTCTGGCTGGGTTCAATAGGGAACCCAGTACCATGTAAGACAGTTTACGCAAGAATTAGGGAATCAAGACAGAGAGAGAATCATAGAACTAGAGATGAAAGGAATGTACATATACCAGGAGGACTTCTTTTACAACTAGCCTCGAGGTCAAAGGTCATGCAAGAGTTCATGTGAAGCTAACTCACCGTATGCTTGGATGGAGAACTGACAACTGGGAGTTAGCAGAGCAGCTTGAACTGGAGAAGAGGGACAATATTCAAACTGATCTGATGCCAAGTTTTTTTTTCTTTTCTAAAGAGTCAACGCATTTGAATAATTCTTTGCACTGCTAATCAAACTATCATTTAAAGGATCACATCAACAAACAAAATAATTATAATTATATTCTCTATTTAATAACAAGTGGTTTTATTGGTTGCAAAGTATTTTTTAACCAACATGTCTAACGATTGCTACATTTGTTTAACTTGCTATTAAACATATGCATTTCATTTGATATCATTGCATTTATATTTCAAGGTGTCATTTTGGTTATATTGGCTTTTCATGTTTATGTCTAATGGGATACATTGCACCACACTAACACTTAATCTTCACATTTCTATCTTGTCATTTTCCATTTTCACCCTTAACCCAATCACCCTCACCAACTCACCATCACCCAACACCCAACACCCTCACCAACTCACCATCACCCAACACCCTCACCCAACTCTTTCACCCAAATTCCCCTCATCCAAACCCTCTCACCAAATCACCATCCTTCAACCTGCCATGGTCTCTTTCGCACCCTTTTAATTTTTGTTGTAATTGTTGGTGTTTCCCACCAAACTCTTTTCGCGTTACATTGTATTTCTAAACACATTTTGGCCATTTTCTTTTTGATTGTGTTCTAACACCCACCATACCAATACATCTTGGATATGTTGATCCATTTCCTTTTCTTGCACATGGATGACAATATATTACTGACCCATTTAATCATTCATGCTGATACATTAACATCTCATTACTCGGCCTGAAAAATGGAATGCATACACTGTCCCTCCAACCACTTATTTGATGCTCCCTCCCTACCCACCCCCCATTGTCTTTATTTATCAACTCACCTCATCACTACATTTATCTTCCATTCATATTACAAACCGTATAACATTACCCCCTCCCCTGAATACAACAAAATCTTTATGTCCCCTTGCCCCAATCCTTTGCTGCGCCTGATACCCCGTCTCTCTTCTTTGGAAACAACCAAATATATTGCCCCCATCCTCTCCGGAACCGGATACTCGGTCTCCCTTCCTTGGCAACAACCAAAATCTTATTTCCACCCTGCCCCCATCCTCTCTAAAACATGATAACCCATCTCCCTGCCCTGGAAACAACCCAATCTTGTTGCCGCCTGCTCCCATCCTTTTATGAACATGATAATCCATACTTCCTTGGCAACAACTAAATCTGTTTACCCTCTTTCTATTATGAACCTGATAATCCCACCTCCCTACCCTGGGAACTGCCTAATCTGCATGCTCCAACCCCATTTTGAATCTAACAACCCACCTCCCTCTGGAAAAAAATATTTTTGCCGCCCTGTCCCCATCCTCTTCTGAACCCGATCACCCCCACCACAGCCGGCCGGACACCTCGTTCCAGTGGTTCTACAACCCATTCCTCGCCCTGCGCTACATCATCTGGAAGAGGTTCAAGTGGATCATCATCAACACTTTCCTCATCCTCCTCCTCATCGCCCTCCTCGTTCTCTTCATCTACAACTTTCCCGGCTACACCGTCAAGAGAATCATTGGCGCTTAGGAATACTAACAGTCCCGTTCATTACATTTTGACCGTGATAATTATAAATGAAGAGGTTCAACATGATCATAACCTTCAATACTTGCATCATCATGCTCATCATTGTCATTGTTGTCCTCTTCACCTTCAAATTCCCCAGCTACACCGTCAAGAAAATCATTGGCGCTTAGGAATACTAACAGTCCTGTTCATAACATTTTGAGTGGTGTACTAATGATAACTCATGTGTGTACCTCTAACTGGAAGAGGTTCAAATGGATCATCATCAACACTCCATTATTATCATCATCATCATCATGATTGCACTTGTCTTCTTCATCGTCAACTTCCCTGGTAAACAGTTAAAACAAATCATTGCGCTTAGGAAAACTAACAGTCATGTTCATTACATTCTGAGTTGTGTACTAAACCATGTGGTAGTTATAAATGAAACTTAACTGGAAGTTTTTTTGTCATGATCATCATCATCAACATCATCATCATCATCATCACCCTCCTCCTCGTCCTCTTCATCTGCAATTTGCTTGGGTATACGGTCAACAAAATCATTAGGGCTTATAACTGTCCAATTCATTTTATTCAGAGTGGTGGTATTCTAATCCCTGTAATAAATTGTCAGGAAGAGGTCTGAGTGAGTATTCTTCTTCTTCATCATCATCATCATCATCATCATCATCATCATCATCATCATCATCATCATCACCATCACCATCATCCTCACTCACTCACTCACTCACTTTGTATTATATTTGGAGCTTTTAATCCCCAAAAGTTTTATAT
Source organism: Echinarachnius parma (assembly GCA_037951105.1). Lineage (NCBI taxonomy): Eukaryota > Metazoa > Echinodermata > Echinoidea > Clypeasteroida > Echinarachniidae > Echinarachnius > Echinarachnius parma. The sequence goes on along the minus strand of JBAMJV010006447.1, from coordinate 112,029 downwards.
TTCTTTGCTACTGTGATGCTTCACACTGTACTGTGATACTTCACACTGATGTGTGTACTTGCCTAATTGCCATACCAAAGTTAACACCCAGCTTGCCAGGGATATAGGGAGCATGGTATTCATGTATTATGTGGTGAAGATTTGCAACAATGTTACGCAAGGTATTAATGATCAAAGTGATTCCACATTGCAATGTCGATTTTTATACAGCGGGTTTGGAAATTTCCTATTCACGTTCCAATATGATATCTACTATTTCTAGTCAATCAATAGAATGCACAATTTTCTTATATCATAGAATAATGATTGAGCATTCATGAACTGAATTGTATTCTCACTTCGCTCATTGTATATATACAGTATATTTATAACCGTAGTGATTATTTTCTCAGTACTTGAGGATACATTGTTTATTGTGTATTTTTGTTTGTTGAATTCTTGTGATTAATGATAATAATGATAAATATTTATGATATGTTTTGTGCACATATATTGTTATTTTGTGCATGGGAGATGTACACATGTGTACAAAATAAATTATAAGTTCAAAATAAATTAAGAAAGGATTTCAACTACCAATTGTTGGTCATTATTAGTACTATCAGAATTATAATCTAATTGTGCCTACACTTTTAGTCTTCCACTTTAAAAAAAATAAAAAAATTTATGAGAAGTGTTAAGACACATCTTTCACAAAATATTTGAAGAATTAGACTATTTTGATATACTGCATTCATGAAAATAGTACCGGTATGTTATATTGTACATATTATGTCTTTATAGGTGTTTGTATTTGGAACAATTTTGTTTTCATGATATTTATTTGATGAATAGTTTTATTGAATACATTGAATAAATCTTCCACTATTCATATGATATCAAGGGCAATTATTTTAAGCCGTGTTCAAAATTCTAACAAATGATAATTTTCTAGTATTATATTGTATAGAGAAAACAGGTATTGAATTGTATATTTGTACATTGAAAAAGATATATTGTACTCACACTGGACAAAGCTTGTGTATAATTTATTTCCAAGTTGTGCGCAGATAACAAAAGAATCTATTAATTACTTTAAAGTGTACATTATGCCTGTAAATTATTGTAGCAAAAGTCGTGCATGCTTGCAATTTTATGAATAATGATCAAATCATTCAGGTCTTGGGCAAGACTTGTCACAAATGTTGTGTACTTTTAAAAATCTTTTCAAGATAAGTCTTAATCCGAGTTCAAAATATCACTAATATGTGTCATTATGTAATAAGTATTCTTGTCCACTGATTGACATTATGTGTTGTAAATAATATTATAGGTTTCTTATTTATTGCTAAAAGCCTATTCAAAAAGTAACATAGCGCTTCAACAAAATAGTGTGCTTGGTGGTTGGTTTAGGTTAGAAACTCAAGATGGCCTTTACTGCTTAATATTTTTAGTCATACAAAATTATATGTTATTGTATGCTCATGCTGATAAACTTCAAATATTACCGTAAAAGTAAATCAAATATTTGTTTAAAGGTTATTGAGCACTGTAAAATATGTGCTAAGTCTGTACACTGTTGGAATCATATCTCTTGTTCGATACTATGTAAGTAGTAAAATTAATTGTTTGTATGTATTTACAGTTTATTTGTTAGAGTATTTTAATATAATCTCAGCTGACTGTTCAAATCTGATTGTTAGTGGACTTAGCTTCTGCTTTGTAAGTTACATTTCTTAAGGTTTATTTCTATAACTTAGACATTTAGGGCGATCTGGCTTGTACAGTGTACATTTAACTTTTAAGATGTTGATTAGTGTTGTGACATCTTTACTAGGAAGTACATTTATGTATCATGCATACAATTATATAGTATGTTACAATTTGTTCATAAAATGATGAGAAAGAAAGGAATACATGATTTGAAGAAACAAAATAAGAATCAACATCTTCAAGATGTAAAGCAATATTATTTCAAAGTGCACTTTTTCAGCTGAATCCTTCAGTAACTGGGTCTTGTCTTCCATGTGCAATATTTCTCGTGCCAAATTGATGATCTTCCATACATACTGGCAAGAATCTGTATTATAAGTGATTATCATGTGCATTATTAACCTAAGTGCCAAATAAATTGCAAGAATCAACTTGATCCAGTTTGTTGACATCTTTATAAAAAAATCCTAGATAGCTCCCCCATTTATCTGCATATGAATAAAAGCAAGGTGAAATGTAATAGTTGTGTACATTTAAGAACAAATCATCCAATCTTCATTCAAGTTTTTTCAAGTTTATTTCAAGTTTCAAGTTTATTTCCACATCTGAATTACAAACAGTGTAAATACAGAATACAATGTAAAATATACAATACATATTTGAGAAAAAAACATCAATAAGAAGATGCTATGAAGCCTATGATTATTGTAGCTTGAGTCGACCAAAGCATTTAGCGCAACCAATATGGCTTGTGCTTTTTCCTTTAGATTTCAACTGAAGGGTATATAATTTATACAAAAAAGTATATAGCCTTTTATATCATACAATTTTTAAATAAAGCTACCTTCGTGTAAAACAAAAAGTTTGCTTTTAAATAATACTTTAATGATCACATATAGATGGAGAAATATTTTTCACTAGGTTTCATCATATTAATTGGTGAATATGTTCCTTTAGAAATTGTTGAACAGCTCCATTATGTGTATATATTATTTAAAGCTTATTAGAGTCACTTATTGTGCAATATTTTGCCTCAGACTTGCCTTGTGCAGAAAGTAATCCACTTAAGGTTCTCTAATTGTTTGTTGTATAAGATATTTCTCTTTCAATTCACTCATGCTGTGCAATTTGTCTTGTTTTTTTTTGCCAATTAGCAACTCTTAATTTACAATAACAGTACTTAATGTTAAAAGATTCTAACAGTAGTACTTAAAACATAAATATATGATCCAGAACAGTAAAGTATATATATGGTTTGTTTTGTAGTGTTGAATAAATGATCAGTATAACCCCAACATTTTGATTGTTTGTGTTTTGTTATTGTTGGTATATTTCGGTGATTTCTTGCAAAGATGTCACATTGGTTTGTTTATTTATGTGTTTCTTTGTGTCTTTGTTTGTTTGATTGTTTTTTACTTGCTTATGGTTTTGATTTTGTTTTTACAAGCATTTCCACTTTTCTGTGCCAAACTGTGCTAAATATACGTGTTTAGCCTTTTTGTAGTTCATTGAACATTCCAAAATAATACTCTGATAACAAATCTCTATAAAAAATTAATTAGGCTTTCCGTTTTAAACATTATTTGCTGTCATTTGCTGTTCCGTTTTTTACCCACAACAATTTTATTTGCACTGCGTGAATTAATATGAGTTATATTATTATTATGCAACTGTTTTAGTATGATGGTGATTTTTACAGCAATTTCCTTGTCAGTGCATTCATTGTCCACATGACTTGAAACATGTTTAGTCAAAGTGACTGATGGTATAAAAGAAGCAAATAGCTTGCCCAATGTTACTTTACAAGTATAAAAGTTATATGTACTGTACTGTACGTGATGACCATGGGTAATATTAGCGCCAGAAGTGTCACATCGTGACAGATACATGTATGACTGCATTCTATAAGTGGTCATTTTATGCTTATTCTTCTTCAGATTATTATTATTATTATTATTGTTATTGTTATTATTATTACATTATTCATTCATTCATTCATTTATGTTATTTCATTTCCAACGTATAATACATTTTACAGTCATATAGAACAAAAATATTGTAATTTTACAATTGAAATCAAGATAAGAGAAGTCATAAGTGGTCATTATTATGCTTATTCTTCTTCTTATTATTATTATTGTTATTGTTATTATTATTACATTATCATATACACTTTCATAAATGATTTCTTTGAAACATGTCTAAACATTTTGTTCTCTTTTTTTCTCCTACCTTTCCTATAATCCTCCTCTATATATCACTTAATTTATATGGTGAATATGTGATGGGCTGTTAATTGATAATAATTGTTGATTATTCATCCGCGGATGGCTGGGCAACTACATACTTGAATATGATGGAATTATAATGACTTATTCATCTCTCCATTAAATGATTAAACCAACCATCATCATTGCCTCATGCTAAACTAATTCATTGTATTTCATATAACACAATTTCTCAATCATTGTTATTTCTGCGATTGTTGGGCGCACATCGCTGTATTTGATTCTCTATTTGTGATACATGTTTAATCCTCAAAAATCTGGTAAAACTGATGTTTTCTGCCAACGCTTGACATCCCTTTATTTTGGTTCAATCAAAAATGAAACACTGGCGCTGCTGATATTGTTGCTTCTATTTTGCTCTAATCAATTTGTATGATTTACTGCTCGAATGATTATCTTATTGGTGAATATTTTTGGCAATTTTCACTCCTTTTGGTTAACTTGCACTTCTCTGACTGCCTCATTATGCCCATGGACAATTTCACTGCCTTGTTCCTCTTTTTTCTTTTTTACTGCCTATTTTGATTTGAATTTTTCTATTTTTCATTTTACTTGGCACATTTTGGTTTCTACTGGTTTTCTCAAAATCCTTGCATTGGTTAATCCAACTTTTTGGCTGGTTTATGTTACCATGGTAACAGTCGGCCAGATACGTCCTTCATCTGGTTCCTGAGCCCATGGCGTGCCCTCAAGTTCATGGTCTGCAACCGGCTGAAATGGATCCTAATCAAGCTCCTGATCACTACTCTCATTTTGGCTCTTTTTGCTCTGTTCATCTATGCATCGCCCGGCTACATGGTCAAAAAGATTCTAGGGGCTTAAAACTCTCTATAAACTCTAGAGATTGTATGTGCATAATGCAACTTAATATGGTATTACAGGGGTGTTTGATACCAAGAGGGTTACTGTTGTTTCATGATCTTCAATCGGCTGAAACAGATTTGTTGGTCTAGTCGCTCTGTTCATCTATGCATCGCCCAACTACATGGTCATGATGGTCAAGAAGATTTTAGGGGCTTAAACTCTGGATATGTTTTGTGCGAAATGCAACTTAAAGTAGTATTTCAGGGGTGTGTGATACCAAGAGGGTTACTGTTGTTTCATGATCTGCAATCGGCTGAAATAGATTCTGATCAAGCTCTTAATCGCCACTCGCATGTTGGCTCCTTTCGCTCTGTTCATCCATGCATCGCCTGTCTACATGGTCAAGAAAATTCTAGGAGCTTGTCAGCTTGAAACTCAATAAACTCTGGATGTATTATGTGCGTAATTAAACTTAGTTCCTTTACTTGACATAGCACCGAGATAGTTCAAGATACTTTCCAAGTGAAATGGAAATGGCTTGAAACTGGAATTGATTCTTATCAAGTTATTGATGATCACCACTCTCATTTTGGCTCTTTTCGCTCTGTTCATCTATGCATCGCCCGGCTATATGGTCAGGAGGATTCTAGGGGCTTGAACTTTTGATCCAACTTTTGATGCATTTGGTGCCTAATTCAAAACTACAAGGTCTTTACCTCTCAGAGTTAATGGATTTAATGAATTTGCTCAAATGGATTCTGATGAAGCTCCTGATCACAACCCTTAACTTGGCTCTTTTAGCTCTGTTCATCTATGCAACGCCAGGCTACATGGTCAAACAATTTCAAGGAGCTTGAAGCTTTGTATTAACTATGGAGGCATTATGTGCATATTTAATCTTAACCCAGTGACTACAAGAACCTGGTCGTTTTTTTTTTTTTGTATTAACTCTATGGGAATTGGTTTACTATTCATAGACATGTGTACTGTTCTGAGTCATCATTCAGTTAGACATTGCGTTTATATGTCATTAGCTATATGCATTTCCAGGTTGCGTGTCAATACGATTTTCAGTGTGTGATGGACAAACTATCTAATAGATCTGTATTTCATTCTATCTATCTGATCTATGTTATTTATTAAGTTTATGAAACATTCAGTGTCATATTATACAAAATCACATATTCAGGAGGGTTTTTTATGTGTATAAACTTCACTTGGGATTTGCTGCTTATTAACTTTTAGCATTATGTTGCATACATTACAAAAACATTAAACATTTTGAAGAAGGAGTAACTAATTTCATATCAACAATTGGACCAGCAACCTTGGAACCTACCATGGCCCACTAAACTTTGAATAGTGTAACCCCCGTTTACTACTGTACACCCAGGGCCCTACAAGCCCACTTGCCCAGTTGCCCATATTGAACAATCGGTGTATTACAGTATGCTCACAGTTTGTTCAGAACATCGATCACAGTGTGGACACATACCTGAGCACACCAAAGATACTATGGAGACACTGTGAGCACAACTGTAAAAACATTGGGAACACATCGTGAGCATACTGTGAACACACTGTGCGCGCACTATCACACTTTTGCATCTTATTTTGAGCAAACGGTGCATCACAGTGCGCTCACAGTGTGTTCAGTATATTGATCACAGTGTGAACACACTGTTTGGTCCATGTTAAATTCACACATTTTTATAGCACCACCCTGAGCACACCAAATATACTGTGGACACACTGAAAACATTGTAAGCATACTTTGAACACTGTTAGCACACTGAGCACTCAATCACACTTTGTTAAAAAGGTGCATCTTATTTTGAACAAGTGTATCAGTGTGTTCAGAACATGGACAAAGTGTAAACATATTGTATGGACCACGCTAACATTATAGTGCCAGTGTGCTTCATAGTGTGTTTTAAACTAGTTTCCACACAGTGTGTTTACAATGTGAACCACACTGAAATACTTTAATTCCTGACCCTTGGTGTCATCTTGTTACATACTACTTATTATATAATTTACTTCCAGGAATAGCCTATCTCCGTTTCATTAGCCCTAGGCCACACGTCTACTAAATGTAGCGAAAGTTACAGAAAGGGGGCCAGTCCTCTGGTAACTCGTGTGATTAACTTTCCCTTCTCCATTCTATAAATGCCGAGTGTCTGGTAAGAAGGCAGAAGGTACCATTTTTAAAGTCTTTGGTATGACCCGGTCTGGGTTCGAACCCGGGACCTCCCGTGCATGAGGCGGACACTCTAATCCCTAAGCCACCATGCTCGATACATAATTGAAGTGCTTTATTCAAAAAGGCGCTAAATCCACTTGTTCAACTTCTGAAACCAATGGGGCTATGAAAGTAGAACGCTCCGTATTTTGCTTTTGATTGCATAATTTTTCTTTCAATTTGGATTCTATAGCTAGCTTGAATATTATTGCACTAACATAGATAACTAAATTGTATGGAAAGTGGATTCAGTGCCTTTGGAATAAAACTCTTTAGGGAGATGTAAGTAGATGGGATTTCTCTTTCAGATGATAAACACATGTAAGTATATCAACCCATTTTTTTATATATACAGCGGAACCTCATATTAAAGAGATCTGATATAACAACCCCCCCCCCCCCCCGCCCCCTTTGGGTCTGATTTTAACTAAGCAATTTAGCTGGTCCAAGCTATTTACATTCTATGGTTTTTCACCCTTATATAACAAGGTAGTATTCATGGTCTCATTATAATGAGGTTTCACTGTATATCTGTAAGCATGTTTTATAGAGCTTCATTTGATTCATTAATGATTTGATTCGTGAATTTGTGCATATCAAGTGAATAATGGTGTAATTTGGATTTATTATTTTGTTGGTTATTTTACCATTAATATTTGAATTAACTCACATAATTTGGTGCTGAAAAGGGGCATAGTCAGTTTGTCACACATGTTGAATTGTGTTTTGTTTACTAAACAAATGCTGTGGTCACCGCACTGTACACTAACCTTTCCATGTCTATGTGCACCTTCCCCCCCCCCCCCTTCCCTCCCCCTTCCCCCCCCCCCCCTTCCCTCCCCCTATCCCCCCCCCCCCCCACCTCCCTCCCCCCCTCCCCCCACCACTTTCACTTCTTCACACACCAGTCGCCCGGACACCTCCTACCTGTGGTTCCTGAACCCCTGGAAGTCCATACGATACATAGTCTGTACCCGCCTCAAATGGCTGCTCATCAAATTGGCAATCATCGCGTTGATTGTGATTTTTGTTGGTCTGTTTATCTATGCCGCACCCGGATACACGGTGAAGCGTATCCTAGGAGCTTAGGACGTATAAAAGGCACTTCATGTCAAAATTGAAATAGACCTGATGGTATCCGACACAAATGGCTGCTCATCAAATTGGCAATCTTTGTGATGTGGGGCCTCTGTTCATCTATGCCACTCCTGGGTACATGGTGAAACGTATCCTAGGAGCATAGGATGTATTAAAAGCAGTCCATGTCAAAATGTATCTAATGCTGTACTCGATTGTATTACCATATTATTGAGACCTACTTTTGGTACCATTAATCCATATCAGTTTTGACTTGAAGTGTCATCCGAGTTTAATGCAATAATTATGCCAAAACAGTACTAATTTTTAATTGTCTATGAATTAAAGTATTTCTATGTTGCACCGATTGTCCAATAGAGCAATTTATTAAGTAAACAGCATTCAAAATTCTGTAAAATATATATTATGATGGATCATTGTTGAATTAAAATCGAATTTTTCTGAACCTTACACATGCATGTAACTAGTTCTAAATGAGTTAAAATTATTTCGTGTATTGATATGAAGAAAAATATTCTGCACTCTAGTCTACATCTTGTGCCATTTTGCAATTGGCTTTTGTAACTGCATGATTCTGATCAACGAAAACATTTTAAAAGTCGTAACTCACTAAACATTGTCTCTTATATATAAATGTAAAATATTTATTTTATTTTTTAGTTAAACCCCAAACTTATTATAACCGGAATTCTATTTGATTGAACTTCCACTTGCACATGCACTTGCACATGCACTTGCACTGCACCCATCTGATCAAAGTCATGCATATATACTACACAAAAGCATTAGTTTGTGTCGCTGATTGTCCCTATGAGGCCGCCATCGATTTCAAGCTTACAGCTCATGATGGCGGTCTCCTGCGTTTATGTGCTTTATTTATTACTTCAAATTGATAATTATTTGTTGTACTTTTCTTTATGTATAATTATCACTTGTAATTATATTGTTAATATTTGAAATACATTTTGTACAATTATGATTATGTATTGTTTTGAAAAAATGCAGAAATAAAACAAACAAACAAACAAACAAACAAAAAGAGCTCTTAAAAATATAATGAAGGATTATCTGTAAATAATTTTCAAACGAAGCTTAGATATGGATTTTACATGATTAAAACAGTATGCACCATTAAAATATAGACTCATTTTTGTTAGATATAGTTAACATGGGAATGTTCCGTTCACTACTTTATATTGAAATCAAACATAGAGGAAACTGACTAGAAATATTTTAAATAATTGAAAAAGCGCAAAGAAAAATAGGCTTCGTCTGGAATCGAACCCAAGACCTCTGGATTGCTAGACCGGTGCTCAACCATTGAGCCACAAAGACCCTTGAATGGGAGACGTTACCATAAAACCCTTTCCATTGGTCAACTAGTCAGAACTCAGAAGCTATATAAACTGGGCAGTAACCCAATGATTATTAAATCAACTTTTCTAAAGAAAGTGCGCAAGATCACACAAAGTGATAACACTTTTTGTATATTGGTACACTCTTGTGTGATGATACATTATCGTATTTATCTGGACAGGTACTTCAATATTAGTGGTATGCCTTTTCTATTTCTATTTTCCTTCATCATACTTAACATATTTTGGCTGATTTATAATTAAAAATGATGTTTTCTTTATATATATTGTAAATTTGTAATGTTGTAATTAAGTATGTCTATTGGCAGTACTTACTAACTTATTTCTTACCAAGTCTTTCGAGTTTGTTGCTGTTCTTTCCTGTCTTTCTTCTAGTATTACAGAAATATTTGTTGGGTAGTTTTTTTTTAATAAAAATACTATTATCTAAATCAACTTGGGTTTAATCTCAAATTATTTCACATGTAACAAACAATTGTACTTTCATACCAGGAACAAATTGTATGTATGCTGAAGTGTAGTTGGGCGATTATTGATAATTATGTACCGTTGTGATCTACTAACTGAGGTGCAAGAAAAGTTCTTCTTGCCTTGTTATTTATTCTTATTTTGTATCAATTACTGGTAGTGTATATTAAACAGTAAACTGATCTACCCATTGCATAGTAACAATTGAATTGGTATTAGTATTCTACTTTGTAATGTTACAGACGTACAGTTTATATATCTATTAATTCAAAGGTATCAACATATATGTCATTATTTGATATAGACAGTGTTTTTAATTTTGTTACTACTGTCATGTGTCATTTATCTGGCATTGTATATTTGTTTGAAATACATTTCCTGACAAAACAAGTAAAAATAACGTATTTTATCAATGTAATAAATGTTACATCAATGTGAAAGTGGGTGCACTTTTACTTCTATCTAATTCATCTTGAATGATCATTAAATTGAATATAGGTTCATGTATTTGCCATGTTTATGTATTTGACCATGTTGCTTGTGATTGTCTTCATTTTATTTGGTATGTATTCCAAAGGATATTTCTAATTTCATGTCAAAATTATATTAAGCAGAACCTTGTAAAGACCCGATCAGAGTGTGAAATGTGACTTATATAATCTACGTTTTGTACACGTATATATACTAATGTGCCTGTTGAGATGGATGAAAACAATGTGAATTATAATTTATATAAATAAAGTTATTTTGTAGAATGCAATGGGATTTGTATAAAATCATATTAAAATTATATTAACTAAAACAATCTACTTGTGTCTTATTTTGATTTGTTTGCAGTGTTTTTAATTCTTCAAGTTTCTCATAAGCTTTCACTTCATAATTCTTTCTTGAAAATAAACTGTAATTTTTCTTTAAACTTTTTTTCTGTCACTAACATTTTCCCCTCCACAGGGCATTTACGGATATCAATAAAACACAATATACGTTAATATTTACATCATAAATTGAGTCATAAACTTACTATAGCTACATGTGCTATGACACAACGAGTATGTATACATGCATTATCAAGACTTTTAATACCATCATTATGATCACCGGGTGGTATATTCGTCTTATGTCTCGTCATAGTTGCAATTGCACTACTGGAAAGAACGTGTGTGAACACTCTGTGTAGACGATGTTAAATTGGAGTGTTTTCACAGTGTGAAAACTCATCACACTGTGAAATTGCTGAGATAGACAGTGTGAGCGCACTATTTTACACACTGAACACAGGCAATTTCACACTGTGGTGACAGTGCGCTCACAGTGTGGTCATAGTGTATTCACAGTGTGAGTCGGTTTTCACACTGTTAAAACGCTCCAACTAGATTTAACACTGGTTCACACTGTGAACAACAGTGTGTTCACACTGTGGCACACTGTGTTCTTTCCGGGTTGATGCATGCATTCTGTAATAAAGTTTCATCATACATGTATTTTATATACCAACTCATCTCATGGAGATATGAACACACTGCGTTGCAAAGTGTAATCCAGGTTTCAGACTCTATATTGTACTCATTTCACACTTATAATTGTGTTTTCCCATTACTTGTTGCTGCATGATAATAACCAGCCTTATTTGTATCTCATTTCCAGCTCTTTTATTCTTTGGTAATTTCATAATTGACTCAATTATTATTCATGTTTCTGTTTGTATTATCTTTTTGTAGAAATTGTGAATGGCTGTTTTGGGCTTTTGTTTTCAATGTGACATTGTGCTTAATTTTCCGTACTATTGTATATTTGTTTACGTATTTTCTGTTTTATTGTGGACTATTGTCTATTTGTTATGGGATGTGTTTGGTTGTGTTTTATTTCCCCATAAATTGCAACTTGTTATTGTGCTGGGCTTTCAATACGCTTGCTGTAACAGTCAATGCATGTTCACATATATACTTGATGAATTACAGAATAGATTAGAAATGATTGTTATTCGTTTAGTTCCATGTTCCTTGTATTATCTGTTAAATGGGTATGTGTTTGAGAGAAGTAAATGTTGTTCGGGCATGGGTTTACTAACCATTTTGTTATTCAACTTGCGAAATATTTAAATTCCTTCGTGTATTTTTCATCTGTATGGAATTCATTGTTCATTTATTTGTCTTTTGTTTCATTTTACTTTGCACGCTTGCCGGTCATATTTCTTTTTATTTCCCATTCCCCTCACGCATGCATACATATTCTAATAAACGTACATTATCACAAAACAAAAAAAATGTTGATAAAATAAAAACACATAATGTCCAAATGTCAAAATGTACACAAAAACTTGAATCAACATCATTTAAAATATTATTTTAACAAATCGCAAAATCAACGTCAACTTTGATTTGTTTTGAATTCATCGTCAACCTCACAACTAAAATAATACTCTATTAATCACAAACTAATTGATAATGTTACAATAAATAGTCGTCCAGATGGGTCGGTTGGTTGGTTCACCAACCCACTCAGGAACTTGTATTACGGTCTGTGGAAGCAATACAAGTGGACCCTCCTCAAATTGTTGATGATATTACTCCTGTTACTGTTCATCGCACTGGCTATCTATGCCATGCCCGGTCTCACTATCGAAAAGATATTCAATGGTTGATTTTATATTCAAAAGAGTAAGTATATTTAATGCATATTTTGATAATCAATTTAGTGTGTGTGTGCATGTTTTGATTGTCATTGTTAACATTATGTTTTTTTTTAACAATTAGTGCAGTTCAATTTATCTCTAACTTTAATCTGTGTGATACAAATACAATAATTAATTGTTTCTATAATTATTTTGAACAAATTATGCCTTTATTGTTCTAGATATTTAATTTTGGACTATGGAACCAACCAGATAGCCTTGTACTTCTTGAAACCATACAAAAGACAAACCTCTCGGGTTCGAATCCCGTTGGAATCCCATTTTCTTTGCCTTCTTTTAATCAAAAGACAAACCTATTACTTTTGGGATCATATAAATTTAGTATTATAAGTTGTAATATTATCTAGCGATGTATACCTTGGCCTCATGACCAGTCAAAATCATAAATCCACGGTTACCCGTTCGTTGTTTTCCTTGTTTAATAATTCTAAAATAATTAGTAAAAACAAACGCGCATCGTCTTTCTATTCGATTCATCTAACAGTTTCCATTCACACACAAAAAAAACGCGACTCAATGTGTTGATAATGATGATAAACTGAGTGCAAAGATTCGCCTAATTATTATTGTTTAGTAGATGAAAGGATGGTTTGATGTTGGAATTATCTTTATAGACCGCCGTTTTATCGATTATGTAGTACAAATTATATAGTTGTGAATTGTATAATACAATTTTTTATTTTCTATTATTTACTATCAATCATTACTAATCTGAATTACTAATTGTTTGTCTTATTATGAAGATTGGATTGTTTTGAAGTGTGTTTAGTTGCAGTTTATTGCAGAGTAAACGGCTTATTAATGGCTTGAATAAGGTAAGTATTGTTAATGTTTTACAATCACGTGTTATGATATTATTATTTATGTATTTTTATTTGTATTAAAGGGATAGTTGAGTTCTGGTAAAGAGAGTACATTTTTGGTCAAACTGAATTTTAGTAACCAAAAACCTGCACCATTACATAACAAACTAACAGTAATAACTCCACCATGCTCAATACAAAGTTACAAAGACTAAGTAAAAAGCCTATTATCATTCAAAAAGAGCCGTTAAAACTCAAGAGGGCACTCTCTCAAAACTTGTTGGTTTCATCCATTTTAAATAAAATATTGTGCATGTGATGTTTTGTTGAAAAGGTGATTCGATAGAGACATAATCAACTATTTAAAAACCTCTTTTGTAAATTTTTGAAAAGAGGAAGCATTTAACAACATATTTTAACGGCTGGTTCAAAATTCTCTAATAATTGTGGGGCCCCTCACTTATTACAAATTGTTATGTTAATGGATATTTCAGCCATTTCCGAACCGATTTTGATCAAATAAAGTTTATTATGTCATTAAATTATTATGCTCTTTCAAATTTGACACTCAGTTTTACATTATCTCACCAAAAAAATATTTTGTGTAGCGCCCTCTATACCAAAACTCAACTATCCCTTTAATACCAATTATAAATATAAGTGTTGTAAAAAAGTATTGGTCTGCATATTCTAATTCATTAATTAGTATTTATTATACAAATACAAATGGACATTTTAAATCTTTATCCAAGAAACAATTATCATCAGAAAAAGGGTTCATCTGGATTAGTATACCATAACGATGGATTTCAAGATTTTATTTTAGTGAAGAAACATTTATTTTTGTGAAAGGAAACGTCAAAATTAAGGAATTGCCTGAAACCTGTACTTATTTTAGCAGAACATTATGCATATTCGTGTTTTCTGCCTTGTATGATGTTTATTTTTCATGTATAGTGATAATTTATTTATTTTTGTTTTATTGCAGAAATCGAATTGGATCTGCAATTGCGCTTGGACAGACTATTGACTATAGGGAGTTATTAGTAATCTTAACGGCTGCATATTCTGTGTTTGCCAAATAAATGTGTTATTATAATAGCTCGTTACCAAAATATCAGAACGTTAAATCAGTCCTTCTCCTCGTTTGTTGTATTCACTCACCACTTATAGTATGATGTCATAATATTAAAGGACCCCTCCAGAACGAGATGGAATTTTTCTGTCTACCAAAATATATGCTTTGTAATGCTCTTTTTTTATTCATTGCATTCAACATGCGATTCTTCATTTTGATCAGTAATTCCATTTAAGTAACATGATCTGTTTAATTTTATTACAATTACATAATTTTTCAGTTTATACATGTTGTACAAGTATGACATTCTTACAAATGTATTAAAGGTGCACCTGTAAAGTGTCTAACTCCGCACAAATTAATTTGAGCTTCCACATTTCTCTTCTACCGTGTTGTTTGGCTTATGGTAAGAGAAGAATAAATAGGGTTAGATTTTTTCAAATGCCCCTTTAGTATGACAATATCTATCATTGATAATCAGTCAGCTCAAGAGCGTTAATGAACGGTCATAAACCTCATACACGTCATGCAGTAATTCGTTGTAAAAGTTGAGGCAAATTTTCGCTTTTTGAACCAGGAAAGCAGTGGGGTTTTTTTCAAAGAAACTTTCACACATCATTCGGACATATCTTACAATGATTTTGGTATAGGATTGAAGTCTCAAATGTCATTTTGGGCAATATTTGACACTTTACAGGTGCACCTTTAATAATGAGATCTCAGGTTCGATTGCTGGTGAAGCCTAGTCTTATTTTTTTCATTTTCATGTATTCAATATACATTCCTGATAAAGTGTTCCCTATTTTGAATTCATTCGATCTCTGGCTTTTATTTGTTGGGTGTGTGTCAGGTTTGTATAACTTGTGACTAGTATACGAGCATTGTAAAGGTTTTCACGTGAAGTACCGCCAAATAAGAGCCTTTTTGGCCCTTAATATATAGCTAGTTCGATTATCGGCAAAGTTTGTAAATTGTATAAGAAATGTGATTTACTATTTTAATGCACTTTACATAATAAGTTACATTATTGTATTTAGAAATCCTTACTTTATGGGAATGTGTACATTATCATCCGTTCGTTCAATTTTGTAAATGAAGTGGCGATAATTATGCGTGCATTCTAACTATGGCGTTTCTGCCGCGGTGGCATACCTCCCAAGAAGAAAATATATCAAAAAGGTAAGGTAGGGAAATGAAGGACAATTACTTGATTCTTTGATTTTTTTTAAAATTCTGATCAATAAAAAAAATGTAAAGAAAAAAAAAGAAATCACAATACAAACGCTTCATTTAAATAAAAATTAGCAATGCATTTCAGCAATGGCGTGGTCAGACAGATAAGGGGGAGTGGCACACAAATTATTGAGTTTGGCACTCGTGCATCGGCGTACCCAGGGGGTGTTTGGGGGTTCAAACACCGCCCCCTTTGACAAAATGAATATTTTGAGTTTTTCAAACACCCCCTTCAGTTTTTGTCGGTGTCGGGTACACTTTTTACCGGTCTCGGGTCCACTTGTACGTGTCTCGAGTCCACTTTGTATCGGTCTCGATCATCACAACCAATGGTCTTGGATCCCCCCCCCCCCCCCCCCCCCCCCCCCGCTTACACGACTTTCAATCAGTGGTCTCGGCCTCGAAATTTGTTTGGCGACGGAATAACGCCCCCCTTTAAAAAATACTGGGTACGCTAACTCACTCATGTATTTGTCTTTTGGGGGGAGGGAGAGATTTCCCCTTACGTAATCGGAGACACAGCCCCCACCCCCTTATATAGATTCGTCACTTCATTGCACTGTCTGTCCATAATACATTTTAATACTCATCGTAAACATTCAGACAATATTTATTATCGAACGTGTCAGAATCTTTCACTTATTCCTAACATTATCTGATTGTTTGGTTTAGTTTCTGATTCATGTTTTCTGATTTCATGTAGGTCTTTTATTGAAGTTGTAAATTATTCTCTTGAACTTTCATATTGTAATCGATGAAAATAATGTATAATTAAAATGAAATACAATTATACGACATAATGTACAAAACAAATATATCATAGTCGTGTAAAATACCTCTATTCATGTGGATACAGAAATAAGTTGTAATTCGATCCGCATGCATAAACCTTATTAATGAAGAGCTTATATCCAAAAGGTGCTAAATCCACTTTCAATAAAAATGTGAATTAATGATAACCGACATTAATATGCTTTGTAGCTATCTAGAAATCAAAATGTTAGCACAAATAACACAATCAAAATCAAAATATGGATCGTTCCATGTTCATATTCCTATAGGCATGTGTACAAAGTTGGACAAGGACACTTTTCTCCAAACTTGAAAAAATGGACTTAGCGCCTTTTGGAAATAAGCTTTTCATTTGTTGTTTTATTGTAAACTATTTATTGGTATGTACTATTAAATGTATCCGTCTTATAAAAACACATCGATTTAAATAATGATCCGCCATGCGATTCGACCGTGTCTTATTTTACAAAGACTAAGCTATATAAATAATGAATAATATATATGTTATATGTAATATTAGTTTATTGATGCAAGAACTTACAATGTATTGAATTTAGTATAGTTGTTTTGTGCAATAAACGTTCAACCATGATAGTTTTGGAGATAAAAAAAACAAGAGCCCCATTGTAAATTATTGGTGTCTTGTTCCCTTTTTTCTGTTTTTTTTTCTTGGTAGACCTCTTTAGCATGTTTAGTTTATACTTAAATGATGGCTAATGAAGAATGACCGGTGTGTATTTTGTCTGCTTTGCTTTTGTGTCCTGTCGTATACACGCATGTTTGTGCGTGTCATATGCGCGTGTTCATGTGTGTGCGTGTGTATGTGGAAAGGTGCGTGTGTGTGAGTGTTTAGTTTTTGAGCCGCCGTGTGTATGTTTGTTTATCTGCCTATGAGCATGACAAATCCTTGTTTGCACAATAAGACAATTAATATGATAATGAATTATAGTCTCTCCTAGTTTGAGCACGATCGGGCAAAAATAGAACTATGGCTCTTTTGAAATAGCCATTTATTTCTTCGAGTGACTCAAATTGGCAACACACTCTGGCAAAGATGTGGACATCTCCCCTTACAATTTGTACATTTGTGTGGATTTTTTTTTCAATTTTCGGTGAGGGAGCGAAGCGGCAACCCAGCAGCCAGACCCACACTGGGAAGCTTACTGGGGGTCCAGGGGGCGGAGCCCCCGGAAGCTTTGGGATTTGTAATATCCAGGTATAAATATGTTGTCTATATACAATATAGAGTTAACTATTCTTTAGTTATTTAGCTGTTTAGAGATTGGAAGATTATTAAGTGCACATTGCAAGCATCATGTTATGAGCTAAGCTTTGTCCAAGATGAACTTTATCCTGATAGATACATATTATATTGCAATCATCCTAATGGAACCCTGAATAGAATAAGTCAAGGGATACCCACATTGGTAAGCTTATTGGGGTCCAGGGGGCGGAGCCCCTGGAAGCTTTGGGATTTGTAATATCCAGATATACAGATAAATATTGAATAGTTAGCTCAATTTTAGTGAAGCGAAGCGCAGACGCACAGTGGGCCAGGATCGCCTGAAAGTGTGCCAAGAGAGAAGTCCTGAATAAGACTATATTCAATACAGGGCTGGGACTGGGTCAAATAACCTTAATGGGGGTTCCAGGTGCGCAGCCCCGGAAGATTTTGGATTTGGGCAGTTTAGCATTATCGAAAAGTGGTTTAAAGAAGACCAGGGGCGGATCTAGCTTTTTGCTAAGGGAGGGGGGGGGGGGGGGGGGGGGTTTGACCCAATGACGATGCGGAGCATCGTCCACGAGCCGCGAGTTTTGTTTGCTAATTGAACCCCCGTAAGTGATTTTTTTGTCACTTTTTTCACTGATACATTTTCACTTGGCAGCCCAAGGGGGGGGGGGGGGGGTTTAAACCCCCTAACCCCCCCCCCCCCCCCCCCGTAGATCCGCGCCTGAAGACTATATTAACAACTTCCATTCATGAGAGGGGGCAATGTTCCTTAATTTTAATGTTATTAGGCCTATATATTTTTGAACCCGAAATATTGGGGGGGGGGGGTGATAATACAGGCCACCCCCCCCACCTGAAATATTGGGGGTGGGGGATATATCCCCCCCCCCCCCCTCCGTGATCGACGCCCATGAAGACGACATAACTTGACGTTAATAAGACGTTAAGAAGTTAATAGGACGTCGATGAGGTCGTTCAAACGACACAATGGCAACAAATAGTATTTAAAAGACGGCATAATATCGTCCATACGACGTGTTTACCATTTACGACCAAGTAATGGCGTCTTAAAGACGTCAGTCTGCTATCGGGGACATTGTCCACAAACTTGTCAAGAGTGCGTTGCCAATTTTAGTCCCCCATAGAAATTAATGGACATCTTCAAAGAGCTATCCCGATAATGATCTTACTTTCACAGATTATTTCTCCAAATATTGTAGAGTCCATGAAAGCAAGTTTGCTTGGGGCAAGTTTGCTTGGGTTTCATTGGCTTTAATACATTTTCCCCCTTGGTGAAATGATTTGGGTACGTCGTACGCATCAAATTATTACAATATTGCTAATTTCTGTAAACAATTATTATTCAATCGAATTATTGGGGCACGCTCTAAGGATTTCCCCCTTTCGGGGGGGGGGGGGGGGGCGTGCCATTCATGTCCCCCCCTCCCCGCCGCAAACTTTACTCCGTCAGTGCACCTTCCCATTGACACATTGTTCAACTCAAAATATAAACCGAAAAATCAGCCTATATATTCCGCTCGACGGTCGGCTGTACCGCTACATTTTGAAATGGGGTAGCCTAGCTAAAGTTTGTGAAGTACGTCGGTTTTTTCTATAACCATGCTCAAGACTGCACTCGTACATCCTCCCTGAAACCAAACCAAAATGTCAGTGACTCAGTGTCATTTGTTTTACACAAACAGTACATTGAATTGTATTCATACTCATGGAATTAACTACCATTGAATGACCGGTGATATACTTGCCCCCCCCCCCCCCCCCCATGCGTCATGTACAATCGTAAGAATGTTTTATTTTATTTTATTGTGAGTACAACAAAACGTAGGCAAATTCCATCAGACTAGGTAAATCATTGAGACTATACTTTCTGGGCTTATGTATGGTGTTAAGATAATAATCTGTTGAAAATAACAAGAACTAGTCCAATTATATTAAATAAAAACAATAACCATGAAAACAAAAAATGACATAAGAAATTGAAATAGTTTGTTTGTGGAAGCACTGTAAACAAACTTTTTTATGCAACACATGCATACGATTACGCAATCGAGGTTACGTGCGTGTTGTTGTACGGTTGAATTGTAAACGTACGTACCGTGCTGAGTTAGCTGATCATACGACACTACGAGTACAAGTACGAGTAGTATCGACAGAAAACCTGCAAAAGAGCGGCAAAATGGCGGCCGTCGACTTGTCCAAGATAGCAGGAAATCTTGTGAAGAATTTTGCAACTGGCGAGGTGAGTTTATTTTAGAAGTTTTATCGTAATTATAAATGTAATCAACCGGTTTCAAGAGTGGGCTGGCATGCATCAGTTCTCACCCTTGCGCCGCGCCGCTACCCACGGCCAAGTGATCGATGAATAAATGTCCGCTCGAAACATCGCTCGTTGCAAGTTGTAAGTGACGTGTACCGTGTCGATTTTCTACGTACTTGCTATTGTAACTAGGTTAATGTAAATGTAGGCAAAAAAAGGACTAAAAGGGCCTAGCTAGCTAATGGAACAGTAGAAATGACCGTCTGTAAAACTAAAACTAGGCTGAATCAATTCATCTTCCGAGTCAATGTGGGCGTGGCATTCTGATCCGTCCTAGTACCAGGCCAGGACAATCATTTACAATACTTTGTAGATGTGGTGGCATCGCCATCGGCATCTGCATCTGATGAAATTAAAGGGAACCCCATAACGAGTTGGTTATTTCTGACTATACATAAATAAAGTTTAAACTTTACAGATGGTTGTGATGTCAACACTAAGTATGGGAGAAACAGGCTTAGGTGATCCATTTCCTGCATCCCTTCTGAAGTTCTGATTTCCCAGTCCACTATGTAAATGTTATCCTTTGTCTTTGAACATGTTGAAAAGTGTTGCCCTTTAAACAAGCAATTATAACTAGCCTTTTTCACTTAGTTCAATGTACTATCCTTTTTTATCCTTTAGATGGTTGCGATGTCAACATTATGGGAGAAGCAGGCCTGTGTGATCCACTTCCTGCGCCGCTTCGGATGACCCGCGTGTCGGCTGGGTGCCAGCGAACTCGGCTCGCTTAAACCCCAGCTCGACGCCGCGGACATCGGTCTCGTCGGCATTGGACTCGAGGACCTTGGGGCCCAAGAGTTTGTGGATGGTGGATGGTGGAAAGGAGGTAATAATTAATATGAGTTAGCCTATTGATGCCTGATCTTTCCCCTTTCAGGAGGCAGGACTAAGTCACTAGTCCCAAATTACTTGGTTCATGGTCTAGCTTAGTATAGAGGATGCATAGTACCAAAATCAAATATCAGTTTAGAACAGTTCAACCCTGAAAGCTGCCCTCAAATTTATTTGCATGCCACTTGGTTTAACAAAAGAAACTAAAAGAGAATGGAACTAAAGAAAAAAGTGGGGTCAATGAAAGATAAATCCACTCGATATAACTGTTTGGTTTGAAATTCCATATTTTGTCCGGGATTTAATTTAGCATGCTATTGATTTGTTTTACAGATTTCCTCAGGTAAACTGAAAAAGGGTGTAAACATACATTATAAATCTTTTTGTCTTGGGTCTCGATATTAACTCACAATGTCACTTTGTACCATACATGTGTATTTCCATCCATGGTGGGACGGGATAGATGGTGTGCATTATGAAGTAAGATCAATACGCTTGCCTGTCTATAATTTGTAACAGGGTCTGCCCTTTGCAAGCAAGTAAGCAGCATAGACCCTGTTTCAAAAGAAGGGGTCCTAATAACCATGCTCAATTGAATCCATATTAATTATTATTAGCAAAAATAGCGGCATGTATTCAGTGGTCTGGATGCTGATGGCCATAAGAAATTTTATTTGACCATATGACCTGTTTTATTGGCCACCAACAATAAGGCTCTACGACACCCAAGTATATCTGATCTGTCATTTTGGCCAGCTGAAATAGGAGTAGAAAGCAGAGCCAACATAGCCCACCATAGCCCTGGTGCCCGAATACGGACCAGCGACATTTACCATGGTAATTAGCATCATTGGCTCTAAGTTCTAACTCATTGATATCACTACATCTAGCCTACAGATGAACAGTTCTCATGTAGCAGAACACACATACCCCCTTAATACTCATTCAACCGTAAAGGATTCCACAATGCATTTATCAGTGTAACTAGGTTACTAGGGCTGGTCCTGGGTCATGATCGTGTTCTCTGCCACAGGTTCCCATCTAAGGCAAGGGGTTGATATTTTGTTTGCTTTGTTTCGTTTACAGACTTGTACATAGACCAGAAGCAGAAGGTCTATCAGGACTTGGGTTTCAAGAAATATTCCGTGCTCTCTGTTCTCAAGGGTATCTTTGCAGCAAAAACAAGAGCCGCATTAACGAAGGTAAGGAACATTCCACAGAGTGAATGACATGTATATTGCCTATGTATCATGTATGAAATATATGAACCTTATCTAATCTAATATGGAAGGACATGGACCTAATCTAATCAAATATTGAGTTGATTGGGCATACATGTATACTCCAGAAAGAACCAGACAATATTACACAAACAGCACTGGGCTGTCTGGATAGCTATAGCATTGTTGGACTGATTTGGGGCACAACAATTATCTCTCTCTTCGTTAAAAATAAAAATGCCCCCTTATGTTTTGTATTGTTTTGTAGAAAGATTGGGGGGGGGGGTCTTGTGCCAACCTCCCCCCCCCCCCCCCCCCCCAGCCCCTTTTTTCCTTTGTTCAAATTTTTTTCAATATTGCTCGAATTTGGTAATTACACTGTACAGGTGTTTCAAGCAACCAAGCCCTGAAATTCTTGATTCAGACACAAAGGGCAAATCCTTCAGACTAGACTCGATAATGAGATAATCTCAATATTTTCTTTGTACTGTTTGCTTATGAGATTAAACTGAGACATGGTGTTTGCCGTGTTACATTAATTGGCTTCGCCTTCACCAAAGGGCAACTGGGCAGAATCAACCAATTAACCAATGTAAACATGTGATGCTCCAAGCCTATAGATGTACATACTGCTGTGGACGCTTGCTGTATATAGATATAACCTACCTAGAACAAAGACCTTATAATATAATGTTCTCTGTTCCACACTTCAAATGTGTTCATGACATTATATTTCCATATTCAGCTAGTTAAATAACCTTACTAATTTGGAATAATGTGCAATTATATAATAGTTCAATAGTTTCACGATGATGTAGATATTGATTCATCCAGGAAAGATTGTTATAGTTCAACAAAACTAAATAGTTGTATTATATCAACTAAATTAGAATTGAATGTATTGTTTCCCCCCTGATGTAAAAAGTATTTCATTGCGAACTCCCCCTTTTTAATAACAAAAAATAAAAAAAACATAATGTGTGTCTTTCACCAAATCTCATGCAGGCTAATGAAAAGCAAATCAAGGGGAACATGAAAGGTGAGGTGCTACAGATTGGGGGAACACTGCTCATTAGTAAAGGTATGTATGAGGAGTTAATATTATATGCAAAAACTGATAACATCTTTTTTTGTAATTTTGAAAATAATAGACCTCACATCATCTATGGCACAGAATATTGTCTTTCAAGGTATATTTTTAAAGATCGGATTGAAAGTGTTGCACCTTATTATCTGATTATTTTCCTTGTCTTTCATCAAGTTTAATCACAGTTGTCTTGTAAATTGGTAAAAATGTTTTGATCATTTTTTTAATTTAAACCATTCTCTTAATACATGAAGAAATATACTGCTACATGTATACTGCTTATCTATTATCAGTTCATCTATAGTGCTTTTATCGTATAAACAGTATCTTTACATTATGATTACCAGGGTATAAATAAGATACGCCAGTCCGCATACATTTTGTGTTCCATCTCCACTCTCTGGTATAAGAAGTATTAGAAATAGCAGTCAATTACTATCATGGTAAAATAGACATAGTTACATGTATTTCATTGTCATGTGATTTTAATTTCTTTTGTCATTTCTCTCTCTAACTACATGTATGTGCAGGTGGTGAAAAGTTGCTCTACCAATTCAAGCAAGAGAGTGCGGGAGATCACATCGCCCTGGAAACCGTGCTAGAAACATTCGGCATCGCAGGCTCGCCGCCAGAAGCCGGAGCGACGGGAGGAGAACCGAAGAAGCAGGTGGTTTGCGATGAGGATGTCTGCCAGATGAAATAAGCAGACGGTTATTTCATGTCTTGAACACTGTATGGTATCTTCAAATTATTGATGGACAATTGGAAATGGAAAAATACTCTCTACAATTTTTTAGTAATTATGTAATTGCAATAATTTCCAGAAAACCGAAGACGGAGGTGTTTTGCGATGAAGATGTATGCCAGATGAAATAAGCGGACAGTTATTTCTTGAACTATGTATGGTATGGTATCTTCAAATTATTGATGGACAATCGGAAATGGAAAAATACTTTCTTTTAATGATATAATTGCAATTTGTTCCAGATGGTCTAGAGAGGGAAACCGAAGAAGGAGGGCTGGTAGTTTGCGATGAGGATGTCTGCCAGATCAAATAAGCTGACAGTTATTACATGTCTTGAACACTCTATGGTATCTTCAAATGATTGATTGATGACAAATAGTTGACTGCAGAGACACTGTTTGTAGTTCTAGATGTTTGACTCATATACATAATGTAACTGCAATAATATAATTTTACCTACTGGAAAAGGAACTGATGGGCCAGAGGATATCTATAAGCAAGCAGAAATATTATGCAAATATTGATGAACATTGAGTTACTTGTGAAATTTCTTCGAGTAAAACATGTTCAATCAACAAAAATCTATGCCGAGATGGTGAGCTTCCTAGTTATACAGATATATGTATATAGATATATACTGTATAAAACATATAACTGCACTTATTTATACAACGGGAAAATTAACTGATGGACCAGATCAAATAAGCAAGCAAAAATATGCAATTATATCAATAAACATTGAGTTACATGTAATGTCTTCAACTGCCATGATTCAATTTACAATTTTGTTGTAGTGATGCTGATATTAAAACAGCAAATTTATGACATGTTTCTAGCTTGGACATGATTTTTATGAAAAGAAAATATCCATAGCTGGCTCTAGCAGATGATTGCTTTCATTTCACGATTCAGTATTTCAGACAAACTGAGTCGCATACTAGGGGCAATTAACACATTTATACTGTACGTAATAATAGTTCAGAATTTGGAGAGAAAAAGAAACAACATATGGTGCATATTTTGCAAATTGTAAAAGGTGCTTATTACATGTAATTTGATCAGTTGAATATCAAATTCCAAGCAGCAGCAGCAATCGTCATAACATGTATCATTTATTCAGCCATGCACCCTCTTGCATCATGTCAATAAAATTAGACAGTTGCATGATGGAATCTTACCTACAGAATGTATCACTGCCATATATATGTATGTAACTGGTTTTACTCTTTTGTTGCTTACTCAATACTCACTGTATGGTTTGTGTATGGTACAGTGGAACCTTGTTATAACGAGGTCCTTGGGACCATGAAATTTACCTTGTTATATCAGGTTTCTCATTATATCAGGGTAAAAAAACAAAGAAATGTAAAGAGCTGGGACCAGCAAAATTACCTTTTGTTATGCCTCCGCCAACGAAGTGGCCGGAGGCATTATGTTTTCGGGTTGTCCGTCCGTCCGTCCGTCCGTCCATCTGTCCCGTTTTCGTTCTCGCGATATCTCAAGAACAAGTTGACAGATCAATTTCAAACTTAGTATGAGTGTACATATTGGGGTGACAATGATCTGATTAGATTTTAGGGGTCATGAGGTCAAAGGTCAAGGTCACAGGACTCAATATATATGCAAAAATGCCTCGTTCTCGCGATATCTCAAGAACTGATTGACGTATCAAATTCAAACTTGGTATTAGTGTAGATATTGGGGTTGCAATGATCTGATTAGATTTTGGGGTTCATGAGGTCAAAGGTCAAGGTCACAGGACTCAATGTTTGTGCAAAAATGCCTCGTTCTTGCGATATCTCAAGAAACGGTTAACGGATCAATTTTAAACTTGGTATGCGTGTACATATCGGGGTGCCACTGATCTGATTAGATTTGGGGGGTCATGAGGTCAAAGGTCAAGGTCACAGGACTCAATATGTATGCGAAAATGGCTTGTAATGGCAAAATTTCAAGAACTAAATGTCAGATTTCAATCAAACTCGGTACCTGAATGTATCATAAAGAGTTAACGTAGCCAAAAAATGTTGGGGTTACGAGGTTGAGGTCAAGGTCACGGGACTCATTATACATGCAAAAAATCTTGTAATGCCAAAACTTCAAGAACTAAATGTCAGATTTCAATCAAACTTGGTACCTGAATGTTTTTAAGGGAGCCATCAAAGATTGGGGTCATATGGTCAAGGTCACAGGAATCAAAATATATGAAAAGTATTTAAAAAAATTAAATCAGTGCATGTTAATTTGGGCTTGATATTAAAATCACGTGATAGCGGAGGCATAATTTTCATAATCGAAGATCCATCTAGTTATTAGATGGTTTTGTTATATCAGAGCTCGTTCTAACGAGGTTCCACTGTATATGGGATATAAATGTACTTATAATTTGGAAGTGTTTTTTTATTCACAATTTCATTCCATTGATTCCAATCTTGCCTTTTGTAAATTCGCTTGATTGTTTGAAGTATAATTGCACTGCCTATTAGTATTCTTCCTGTAAAAATGTGTTTTCCAGACAACAAAAAGTTTTTTTTTCTCTTCCCTTTTTCACAAGATTTCTGTCTTCTTTTACATCCATAAGTGATTAGCAACAGGATGTATAATATTGTTTGTTTAGTATTTAGTGCTTACCCACGGTCTGTGAGGGGAAAAGCTATTAGGATGTATTGTATTGACAAATCAAATTTTAAAAAATAGTACTTTGCAAATTATATTATTTGATTATACTTTGAAAAAGGATATTAAAAAAAATAATCTGAACAAAAAATATTCAATGAAAATGTTCATCATAAATGTTCATCATAAATGTGAAGTTATTCTAGAACAAAGTTTGTTTATTCTCCTCTTGACCTTTGACCTATGACATTTGAATAGTGAAATTCCATTCCAGGAAAACTATTTGAGTTGACTCCAAACAAAAAGTCAATGTATGGGAACAAACTTTGTCCTAGTGGATGACACATATTTGGTTGAAATATGTGTTATAATTGTTGTCACGAAGATCATTATTATTTTGAATAAATTATCTATATAAACATAGAAATTGTTTTTGAGGGTGTTTTCTTTTCTATTCTGCTTGTTTTTGTTCTATGCCTTGGTGGGAAGGATTCAGTATTTCTAGCTAAATAAAATGAGGTTGTACATGAAGATGGAAAAAAATATAAACAATGTATCATAGTACAAAATGCCAGACTACTAGTACTAGTCATTGGTTTGTATCTGAAAGGGGGAGGGGGGTTAATGTGGCACCTAATAATCTATCAAACCATAAAAAACACTATATATATAATGTATAGAGGGGGAAAAAAGAAAGAATATGACCCCCCCCCCCCCCCCCCCCCCCCCAACAAAAAACAAATGAATAAAAATTAAAAATTAAAATGAATACAACATCCATGCATGGTTACAAAGGTGCACTAATCTTGAAAGTACCTTGAGCTGGAAAACAAATAACTTAATGGGGAACGTGACGCAAGAGAGGGGATAGGGGCAGGGTTAACAATGCGACGTATTTGTTATGGGGAGATCACGCCCAGATCACGTAGCCAGGGGGAGGGGCTCTTTGGCCCTAGCGTCCCCCCCCCCCCCCCCCCCTCAGGCCCGGCAATTGCTATCGGCTTGTTTTAGCTTGCTAGCTTGCTTGTTATTATCCAGAAGTTTTGATTTTGGGGCTTTGAATAGCTACCCAAAATCTTGCATGTGTGTGGCTCCACCCATCATGGCTCCAGTGAACACATGTACTATCATGGAACATTATCATGATTAGTATAACTGTTATTTCACATTCTGGTCTCGCACAAATATTTGGGCAATGGCGTATTTCATTATGGTATACGACACCCCCCCCCCCCCCCCCCCCCCCCAATCTTGTTACATTATAATGCTTTTTTTTTCAGTGAACATCACCATCATTATCGACTACAAAAATAGCCGGTACACTTAGTTGTATATTGGAATACGATTTAATGGAGAAATAAACTGAAGTGGGGGAGAAAAACACAATCGACTGAGGAATCTTTCAGCAAACCCATCCGCTTGTAGGTACGTGACAGAGAGTAAGGCATCAACAACAAGGGACGTTTTACCGATCGGTCCGTCGTTCTTTTCACAGAAATATGGATGAATTCGTTAATTTGGTAAGTAAATTATAATGCGATCACTCTATGTGATAATTTAATTGTCAATATCCATTTATATTTGTGATTTCCAGTGTCGACGAAGGGATGATCTTTCGCAATATCTTGACGGAAGTTCATGTAGGAACTCGTTGTACAGCTTATGTGAATTAGAAATGCGCTCCTTTCTAGTCGCAAAATTTACTTATTTATTCATAATGTGAATCTGCCATAATCGTGCGTTGCGTTGTGAAAAGGTGATGTTGACAATGACAGTTTGTGTGTTGTCACTGAATTCAATGAGTGAACTGAAACTGAAAGACAAGTGGACTGGAATCATGATTATGAATTTGTTAACGAGTAGATTATTACATTGTCAGCAACTTCTTTATGTCATATTTTAGGTAAGTTAGAAGTTGCACTTTCCCGTGAATATGAATATTGATTGCAATGCCAATGGCATGCCCGGTGGCCGGTAACTCGGACTAGAGAACGCCAGCGCGCTGGCATTCTAGCCGGCCTTCTAGGCCCACCTAATACTGCCCCCGAATTATACATTTTATGTGCACGATAATTGTGCTTAAAATGATGCATATGTATGATACGGTACTTACCACCAATGAGCGCACAAATATGTGATACAACTTTGGGGTGGTTAAAAATGATGGTTTTGTCCTCCATTCCGCATCAAAATGAGTGATTTATGCACCTCCTCGACTTCTCTCCGTGTTGTATCGCGACTTCTGAACGATCGATGACCGTACGACCACATCTACAATGTATTGTAAATGGTCCTGATGGACCATTTACTGCTCACAGTGGTAAAAATCTACGGGACACAATTTGAACTACAAACAGAGAGAAAAGAACAGCATATCTAAAGTAAAAAATTGCATACCTAGATTGAAGCTGATTTTATGATTTATTGTACAAAATTTCATTTTCAAAATGATAAGTCATACTTACAAAAATCGTCATATAAGTTCCATTTCTTTCTCTTCCTGCTCGATGTCCCATCGTAAACAAAGAAAGCCCGCCCGCAACATGCGGAGGCCGCTTATTATTGTCCAAAACAAGCCAACTCGCGATCTGCAAGCATGTCCGCCGTATCCGATTTCGGATACGCCATATCAGAATTCGGATACGCCGTGTCAGAATTCGGATACGGTAACACGTGTGGTGTGGGAAGCTTGCGGGAAATACATGACAGTCATCCAGATAGCAGCAACACTTTCGAGAGGGATCACGACTGAGATTTTCTCAGTCTTTTTATTTTCCAAAACTGCAGATTTTCCATTTTTTTCGACATTTGAAGAATAATTTGGACCATTTTGGTAAGTTCATATAACACTTGTATCATTTTTAGGGCCATTCATGATTGATTTTGTTGAATTTAAGATAAGAATTTTGTGTGAAATTTTGACAAACTTTTTTTGTACTGTCCCACATTGTTCCCGTATAGCGCAGCATTACAATGTAGTGTTGTGTGCGTACGACCACTAAACGCGCGCGTCAGATCTGCCGTCTATTCGGCGGGCGACGTACTTGAATGGAGACCGAAGCGATCATCGATCGTTCAGAAGTCGCGATACGACACGGAGAGAAGTCTAGGAGGTGCATAAATCACTCATTTTGATGCGGAATGGAGCGAAAAATCATCATTTTTATCCCCCCCCCCCCCCTCCCCCAAAGTTGTATCACATATTTGTGCGCTCATCGGTGGTAAGTACCGTATATATACATCATTTTAAGCACAATTATCGTGCACATAAAATAAAATGTATAATTCGGGGGCAACTATTACTAGGTGGACCTAGAACGCCAGCGCTTCGCGCTGGCGTTCTCTAGACTAGAGTTAGGTGGCCAGTGGCATATGTTGCAAGTTGCAACTGCAACTTGCAAGCTTCAAACTACGAAAAGTGCAACGGCAAATCATTGACATTGCATTATTCACTGTTAAAAACATTTCATGATTACTTAAAGGTAAAGGCCAGTTTTGGAAACGCCCCCCTCTCAAAAAAATGAAATGGAAGCTCTTATTACCAATAATGTGAAAGAATATAATTGTACTAATATAGGATTATCCACATTTGGCCAAGAAACCGCCTACTAATTGATATATTTGCAAAATTATAACTTGATCTGCTGCAGAAAGAGATCACCAACTCCGGAATCGCTCATACGCTACGTACAATGGCCACGTGCGAGTACACAAGGTGTTCGTTTTTACGGGCTTGTCCCCAGCTTGTCGATATCTCCCCCAGCGCTAGCGGCGTGGACAGGTCCGAACTGGCGGTGGATTTATAAATTTCACAGGCGGATATTGGATTTCTTCCGATATTTCTGTATTTAACGATGCTTAGGTTCCGATTTTAACTTGCACAAGCCCTATTTCAATACTTATTCAACAATAATGATCAATATAGATGTATTCGGCTTCTTTCCCAAAACTGGAATTCATCTTTAAGTTATGCTGATATTAATCAAACATGTTCAATTTAATACGTGTCCCTGAAAAGGACTATGGTAGTCCTAGAAAGGACTGTTGGTAGTCCTAGAAACGACTGTTGGTGTAGTCCTGAAAAGGACTGTTGGTATTTCTAGGAGAAAAATTGCAAAATAATCACAAAATGAGGTGGACGTGGTAAAATACAGGACCATTTACAAATTACATTGTAGATATGTTAAAATATGATTATTTATCATGTGATGACATAAATGGTACCCTGGGGTACAGCGAAAAAATTAATATTTTTATTTCGGGGGCTCCATTTTCGGGGGCTACTTTTCCAACTTTCGGGGGCTATAAATTTCCGGGCTCTTTTTCAAATTTCAAGGGCTACTAATAAGCTATAATGCTGTAAGTGATCATTTTATAAGCATTTGATCACAATCCAAACAGAAAAATCCAGAAAATCAAAAAAAAAAAAAAAAAAAAACGTTTTGTTTTTTTTGTTTTTTGGGGGGGGCGAATTCGCCCGCCGCCCCCGTGTATTTTTTCGCTGCTGGGGTACCAGACGAAAATCCGCCATTTTGTTTAATTATTTATTTAATTTTTAGGGCTGTACTGTGGGCATAGCGTGCATACATTTGCGCGCTGCACTGCATGCACAACGCAATACGGTTGTACTTCGAGTGGACACAAGATGGCGCAACACAACGCGGAATACCGGGGTACAACGGTACCCCGGGGTACTGCGTGTGTCATCATGTGAAGAAAAATGTCGTGATCTTTAGATTCTTGTTGACCATACATTGCGAGACAAACGAATATCATTAGCGATATTATTAACAAAGAAAAATGTTGTTCATCGACAGTCATCGTCGTGCTAAATTCACTGAGTCAACGGACAATTAATTTGTTCAGAATAGGATTATGTTTGCAGCTTGCTGTTTTGCCATGTTTGCTGTAGTGCCGTTGTGCATTTGAACTGTATTGTTTTTCTTTGTTAAGTTGGTAAATTTTTAACATAATTTTATGTTTTCTCTTTCTGTCCATTATCCCCAGGATCTAAACATGGATGTTTCATGAAAAACTGGAATGACAACAGCACATCCATGTACAAACTGTAAAGGCAACTGTACAAGAATGTGGGTGCCATCAGCCCATCACCCAATTGAGCTCTTCCAAGTTAACTTATCCTAAACAACAAAAGTGTGAAAGGATATTAAAAAACTGAACATTGAGGTGCCAGAACATTCAAGCAGTTGGTGCATCAAAGCTATTTCCAACATGGATTCTTTCTTGAAAGCAGCTGGGGTGCTATATTTCGTGGCCGTTGCGCTGGCGGTAGTGAGTCTTGCGCTTCCTGAGTGGGTGGTATCTGCTGAGCGCGAGGACCTCCGACTCGGCTTAATACAGCACTGCCAGCAGATCCACGGCCGCCCCATGCAGTGCAACTACCGCTACCCACCCGACGGACCCGTCTCATGGATCCTCGCGGCCATCCTAATCCTCCTCGGCGTGCTCGCGCTCACAATCGGCATGGTGATGATCGCGTTGTCGGACAAGATGCCGCAGCTACGGCGCTACCCCAAGTACCTCGGCCTGGCGTCGTGGTCGCTCTTCTGTCTAGCCATTGTCATGTTCCCAGCTGGATTCGATCTCCCGCTCATCGGAGGGGAGAGCTTTCTCTTGCCAAGCTCTGCCAAGACGGGGATCTCGTATGGACTGTTTTTCACCGGAATTCTGTGCACGGTTTGCGGAGCCGTGCTGGCTCTGGGACGGATGTACTTTGCAATGATTGTGTGGAGGGGGCACACATGAAATGCAAACATTGAACTTAATTTTACATATTGGACCTTGTACAAATTTTAAACATTGAGCTTACAGTATAGAAGATTACCAGGAGAAAATATCAATTATTTTAGGTGCATAATTGTGTTAACTTGTATTCAATTTTCAAACACATCTTTTATTTTTGTGTTCATGTTCATCTGACAATCAATGTTCAAAAGTGCAAAACTGTTGATTATGTTGACTGATTTTTTTCTACTTTTTCTGGCAAGACCAGTTGTATAAAGATACAGTGAACATGTATTATCTCAAGTGCAACTCTGCTCTTTGTGGTGTTCTTGTTACATGTGCATGCAATTATAACAGTGTGTGCCAAGTTTTACATAATGCACATTGCATTTTGAAACTTAGTCAACAGTTTTTCATGCACTTCTGTTTTAAAAACTGGCGGGGCCCAATTATGATTCAATGTTTTTCTATCTGGAGCCTATGGAGGTCATAATTATTAATATATGGGATTAGCATGAACTACGCATGTTGCTGGATTTGATGATGATACAGATTTGTGTTATAGGTGCTATGTAGCGTTTTTTATTTGTGTTTTGTAGTTGTTGGGCAGGTCCAAGCTATTTGACTTGTGACGTACGGGACATTCACAGCTTTCAATTGAATATTATTCAAAGGAAGGAGCTATGATCTGGAATCTTTTTGGTGCTTTGGAAAGCTACTTGTAGTCCCTTCCTAAAATGCAAAAACAAAAATTCAAAATGCTCGTTAAAATTTAAATATGCTAATAAATATGCAGCGTGACGTACGGGACCAGAGAAATTATGACTTTAAACAAAAAATGTGTATTGTGAAAACTCTCTGAATCTACATGGCAGATAACAACTTATTCCTGATATATATGCATTTAGTAACCATTAATATACGCTCTGCAAAAAAAAAAAAAAAAAAAAAATCTTTTATCCCATGATAATTAATGAAAGAAAATAGGTATGCGCGTGACATATGGGACATGTGACGTACAGGACATTTTTCCCTCATGTTTTATTTGTCATTTTCCTGCTTTTATTTTTAAATCTTTGGGTCCATTTTGCAATATATTTGTTCTTATTGTATTTATTCAATATTGTGATGATTTAAAACTCAAAAACAGCTTCCGCAATACATTATAATAAGACTTTAACAAATTGAAGCTCTGAAATCCGATAATTTGCATTAATTATGCTAATTACTAATTAAGAATTAATATTTTATTTGGCTTCAAAATATGTGGGATACATCTATCTGATGTAAATTACTTTCAATATTGACAAAAAAAATTAGAATATGAGAAAATTAAACAGAATCATCATAAATTTGGCAACTTACATGAAATCCTACACATGGGACTATTTAGAAGAAAAACTAAAAATATTTTGTGCCTTTTTAGCACTTTCTTGCAGTTTTTGAACCTGTTTGGAAGGTCTCGGTGTACTGAACCAATGTAATCTATATTTCCTTCATTGACATGCAGTTTCCCTACTCAAATTGACTGTCTAGTATTTTAGATAATTATTTAAAGGTAATTATGAGGTATTTCAAATTTCCCCCTCCAGACACATTTTCATCAGTATGTAGCTATAACGCGAAGTATGATGTGGTAATTATGTAATTACTTTTAGAGGTAACTCCTAAAGGTAAGACCTATTTATTCTGAAATTTTTAAGAGTATCTAAGCAAGAATTATTATGATAATCAGTGGTAAAACACAAAACAAATAATTTTCACCTGGCTTGCCATTGCTTTAACACTGAAAATGTCCCGTACGTCACACTTTTGTCCCGTACGTCACACTTTTGTCCCGTACGTCACATGTCTTAATTAGCTAATAAAATCAAAACGAAAAATGCTGTTTTCATAAAACTTAGCTAGCCAGTCAAGAGTATGATAAATTAGAACTTCACAAAATATGAAAGAAAAAAGTTAAGTGTTTCATACTGAAATATAAAAAAAGGTGTTCATTTTTGTGACGTACGGGACATTGCAGTTTGGACACGCCCTTATTAGCATAATTAATTAATTTTGACACTTACAAATTTGGTCAACTATTGCTAGTGATTAGTTTTACTAGTCCCCATATATGAAATTAAAGCTTGATTGATAAAATAAAAATTTAAAATAGAAATACAATGTCCCGTACGTCACGCTAATATTTGAAATATGCAAATTAGATGCTCACTACTCGTTAAATATGCATATTATGCAAATTTCTGTACTAAAAATCTAAACTTCAGACTTTTAGCTTTGAAATGATACCAAATATGTAAAGCTAAAATGAAGATGAATTTTCACCATCAAGGGGGACATTAGCTTGGACCTGCCCTGTTGAATATCAACGCATGCTAATTTGGGGAGGGGGAGGGGGATATTGTAAAGTCCTTAAAGGGGTATTCCGGGCCTGATAAAACCATTCGTTATTTGAATAAGCAGAACAAGAGGAATACTTGGTGAAAAATTGATCAAAATCGGACAAGAAACATGAGAGTTATACCGATTTGAACATCATGTAGTAATGAGCGATCGTTTCAAAATTGCCGCCATATGCAACATCATTCACGACTCACGAGCAACTCGCCATGGCTTTAGTACATGAAAATACACTTATTTCTCATTTTCGTTGCTAAAAAATAATTTTTCTCTGCTTGTTTTCACGAATTCATAGAAGAATATCGATGGGCCAACCTCATTGGAATTTGTAAGCTCATAAATTTGCTTATTAGTGTTATGAAGAAAATTTTGTAAAATTTCCATGTAGAAGTCAAAATGGCTGCAGCTCGCAAGTGACGTTACGATCGATAGCAATTGCGAACGATACTAAGAATCGGAGCAAAGTTCATCCTGTCATAACTTTTTTATTGCTCTACCGTTTTGGCTCAGATTTTCGATCATGATTCTTCATATTCACCTCATTTTATAGCAAACATCACTTTTCTGGGGTGGAATTCCCCTTTAAGAAATTGTTGTCCAGAACTATATTTTGAGTGCCCCAAAACATTCTTTTAATGAAACGAGACCTACAGACAAAACGTAACATTAGGTTAAAACCATAATGTGAGTTGATACTTATGCTCCCTGTAATTTATTCCGGAATAGTTTGGAAAATTGTTCAATTTATTAACCCATGGTCACTTCAAATGTCAAGTTAGGACTGTACTCTGTAGGACATTAAACATTTTACAAGTATTACATGTACTTCATAGTTCAGGAGATTTCACAGATCTATTTGTTTCATGTCCTTTTTTATTGTTATGCAAGTTTGTAAGTTACCCAACTTTTGTCTTTTTCCGGAAGGTACCTAAAGGTATCTTTGTTGGTCTTTTTTTGCGTGGTCTGGTTATTACACAGATCTTCTAAATACTTGATATAAACTCAACCCACAGTTGCGTTACAGCACTGTGAAGTATTAAGTATTGAGTACATGTTTTTGGGGAGTTCCCTCCAGTGGTGTATTATCAAAATTGTATATTTGTACAGAAATTTATATAAAGGTAAGACCTAGGGTAGTATTGTATTATTATTTTTGAGAAAAGCAAAAATGTATTATGTATTCAATATCATTGTCAAATAATATAAATCATGTAAATCATGTTAGTGCATTAATGTAGAAATATGATTGATTACAACACATGTATGTGAATTGTGAATGTGCATTTAATTTGAGCTAAAAGGAAATCTAAAGGTTGGCTTTTGTGCTTACTGGCTCTGGTGTGGGCATAAATCCTATCGCTTCAGTAAGATTTCCTCTTGGGTATTACTAATAATGGACATTTTTTAATCAATGTTTTTTTTCTTCACTTTTTGAGACCACTCTGCTTTTACTGCCCACTAGATATGGCCATGTTCTAGTGTCTACACGGTTTTTGTTCTACATTTGTCACTGGTAATGTACCTGTACATAAATATTCTTTTCATTTTTTTAAAATTTTTCTTTGCATGCTCATCATTTTGAGCCCAGTCATTTTAAAACCATGGCAGTGACCAGTAAAAGCATCCAGTAGAACCAATACAAACAAATATTTGCCTCCGAAAAAAAATAATAAAAGAGCCATCCAAAATTTGCATCTAAGATTAATACAAATCAAAACTTCAAATGTAATTTTCATGCAGGCAATTTTTAAATGAAGCCCCTGAATTTTTTTTTTTAATTTGAATTTTTTTCTTAGAGTGGAACAGTGGTCCCAATAAACATTGATTATTTCCTTTTTCCATGTTAGTGATACCCAGTAACTCAGAAAGCCAGTATTTAGCATCCTTAAATGATTGTTTAAAAAAGAAACCTGTTCATCTAGGTTCAAGCTGCAGTATTTAAAAAAATCAGCTCACTTGTCGGTTTGTGCCATTGTAATGTGGTTTATATGGTATGGCGTGGTAGGCTGGCGGAGAAGTGTTTTAAACTGAACATATTTTTGATTATTTCCAGATTGTGTAACTTTTAAGTTATGTTGATATGTTGCTAAAATACATGTTAATGCAAACAACTGACATGTGCTTGTAATGCAGGGTGCAGTATGCATATTAGTGAATAAATGAAAGAGAAAATTTCTGACATTTTGCTTCATTTTCCTTTTTTTACTACATTAGTGTATAGTACTGTGGAACCTCTTTACAAAGAGCTGTTATAACGAGGTACCGGATACAGTGAAACCTTGTTGTAACGAGCATGTTGGGCCCATTGAATTTACCTTCTTATTTTGTCAGGGCTTAACAACAAAATACATAGAACCTGGACCTGTAAAATGACCTTGCTATATCATGTACATTATTATAACAGAGCTTGTTATTAAGAGGTTGCACTGTATAGCGAGGTCATTTCAAACGTCCAGGTTCTATGTATTTTATCATTTGTTATTAGGCGGTTTCACTGTATAGTTTAGTTAGTGTTTGCATAGCCATATAATCAGGCAATCTTGCATCACAAGTCGAGTGTTTGGGTTCTATTTGATTTATTTTCTTGTTTTGATACAAAATTAGTTTTTTCTGCATTGATTAGACAAAAACTAATCAGTTCATTGGCTCCCCAAGATACATACATGTACCAAGTTTGGTCGGAATCTGTCAATCCGTTCTTAATGAATTTTAGGTATATAATAACGAGTATACCAATCAAATCAAGAATCCAAGACAGTTCAGTGGATAAAGAGTCTGCCTAGCATGGTAGAGGGTCCCTGGTTCAAATCTTGCAGACGGCTATCAATTATTGTTTTTCTTTTAAATTGGATTTTAGGTATATATTTTATCTTACTAGGTACATAATACTACATGTAGGTACATAATAACGAGAATACCATTTTCAGCATGTGGAGGTGTCGTGGCATATCGGATAGATCTCTAGACTCTTGGTGGCAAGGTCTTTGGTTCAAACCCTACGCCTGGCATCTGAAATGAGGCTGAATTAGCAGCCAGCGCTGTCTGCCGGCGCAGTGCTGGCTGGAGATCTGTTTAGATTTCCAGTGCTAATATTAATCCCTTTCTTTATGCAATCTAGTGCCTACCAGTGCTGGATTGCTGCACTAAAAAACGGCGTCCATATACAGGGAAACCCCGTTATAACGAGGTAGTCGGGACTATCGATTTTACCTCATTATAACCGGAATCTCGCTTTAATCTGGCATTATGCCATTGGAACAATCAGGACCAAAGCTCGTTATAACGGGGTTTCCCTGTATACATTAAAATATCTTATTTAAAATCACAGCCAGCCTCATTCAATCAAACTCACGCAATGAATGGAAACAAAATGACCAGAACTGGGAGAGAAACTTGTCATTACTGACAGATCACAACACAATTTTATTTAATTTGTGTTAATATCCCTCGGTAACAACTGCTACAAAGGATAGTTGATAGTTGAGTTTTGGTAGCGAGGGCGCTACACATAATATTTTTGGTGAGAAAATGAAAAACTGAGTGTAAAATTTGAAGGAGCATAATATTTTATTGACAGAATAAACTTTATTTGATCAAAATCGGTTCAGAAACGGCTGTAATATCAAAAAATGTAACCATTTGTAATAAATGTGGGGCCCCACAAATATTAGCTAATTTTGAACCAACCGTTACAAATTTTTTTTAAATGCTTCCCCTTTTCAAAAATGTTCAAAAGAAGTGTTTTAATAGTTGTTGATTATCTCTCTATCTAATCACTATTTTTACGAACCTTCACGTGCACAATATTTAATTTAAAATGGTTTAAACCAATATGTTTTTAGAGAGCGCCATCTTGAGTTTGAACGCCTCTGTTTGAATGATAAAAGGCTTTTTACTCCATCGTTTGTGATTTTGAATTCCTTTCAAGCATGGTAGAGTTATAACTATTAGTTTGTAATGTAGTGGTGCAGGTTTTGGTTACTAAAATTCAGTTTGAACAAAACTGTACTCTCTTTACCAGAACTCATTTATCCCTTTAAAGGGGTATTCCGGGCCTGATAAAACCATACATTATTTGAATAAGCAGAACAATAGGAATAACTGTTGAAAATTTGATCAAAATCGGACAAGAAACACGGGAGTTATACCTATTTGAACATCATGTAGTAATGAGCGATCGTTTCAAAATTGCCGCTATATGCAACATCATTCACGAGCAACTCGCCATGGCTTTAGTACATGAAAATACACTTATTTCTCATTTTCGTTGCTAAAAATTAATTTTTCTCTGCTTGTTTTCACGAATTCATAGAAGAATATCGGTGGGCCAACCTCATTGGAATTTGTAAGCTTATAAATTTGCTTTGTTATGAAGAAAATTTTAATTTTGTAGAAGTCAAAATGACTGCGGCTCGCAAGTGACCTCACGCTCGATAGCAATTGCGAACGATACTAAAAATCGGAGCAAAGTTCATCCTGTCATAAAATTTTTTTTGCTCTACCGTTTTGGCTCAGATTTTCGATCATGATTCTTCATATTCACCTCATTTTATAGCAAACATCACATTTCTGGGGTGGAATTCCTCTTTAAGTGTGTACAATAGAGTTCAAGCAAGTTTTCAACCGTGTAGGACGCACACCACATACTATAACATACAGGTGCTTACAATTTAACATTTCATGACAAGTTTTTATGCTCGCATGCCAATGGCATACCAAATTTTGTATTAAGATACATCATTTTGAGACACCGACCTACAAGATAGTATGCTTTATGAATAATTGTAACCCCTAAATTTACTAAAAACGTCTTTCTTATGCTCACCAGAAGATGTATATTGTACAGTACAGGGAAACCCCGTTATAACGAGCTCGCTTAAAACGAGGTATCGTTTATAATGAGAATCATTTGGCCCTGATTTTTCCAATGGCATAATGCTCAACTTATAACGAGCTTGGTTAAAGCGAGATTCTGGTTTTATAACGAGGTAAAATCGATAGTCCCGACCTACCTCGTCATAACAGGGTTTCCATGTATGCGTTATAATTGTAACCCCTAAATTTACTCAATGCCCTTCATACACTCACTAGAAGATGTAATGTATATTGTACAGTACATGTGCATGTGCCAGATGTTACTGAGGAATATAAATGTACGCAAATCGGTACTGGAGGCTCTGGGTATCCCTGACCAACACGACTGGCTTCCTTCCCTGAGGCGATATCCTCAGCAGTTGCAACAGTCCGAGGGTAGCAACAAATCCTGTACCCATACCCACACCAATGCTGAAGGCCTGCGCCCCGTTTGTCACAAAGCCAATCAGTTCTCTAGAGCAAGACCCTACAAGATCTGGGAAGAGAGCTGCGATCGACTTCCGACCAAATACTTGTTGACCCTTTTCAAGTCCTTGACCACTGCCCTGTTTAGTGTTCGCAGCTCCTTGGACAGTTTGGCCAGCAGTGATGTTGGACTTAATGTTTGACCCTTTTCTCTTGATGTCTTTGCACTCTTCACCACTTTTCACAACAACCTTGTCGCCCGCTCCACTGCTTTTGGAGACAGCTTGAGTGACAGGTGCTCTTGGAGATTCCATACCATTCCCTTCGTTTGGGTTACCAATTAGGCTCTTAGTGTCCTTTGCAATATCCTGAAGCGGTTCACTTCCTTTGAGGGCCCCCATTGGACCACTATCCGAACAGTCCATCTCTTTCCCCGATGTGTAGCCAAAGTCAGCAGGCGTTGATGGTGGCTCTGGATCAGATTTCTTGACAACTTTTACTTTCTTCCTCTTGGCAACCTTTCCAGGATTCTCCAGTTTCCTCATCCGCCTTCGGCTGAATTCCTTGTGGAGGGGTTCCATGGGACCACTGAATGTTGCATCTCGGGCTAGCGCAGTGAGGTCTGTGGCATCTGGCAGGCAGATGACTGCAAACTCTGAAGGGAATCCCCTGCCAATCATGCGAAGACCAACCCAAACCAGAGTCCTGCATTCTGAGGGCAGCAACACATTGATCAGGGGATCCAGGCAAGGTGTTGATCCCCTGTCATCCTTCTCTAGTCCTTTAGCCCCAGCTTGGAGTTTAGTTTGGCCTCCATTTTGAGTGTCAGCTTTTCCCTTGGCAAACTGTCTAGCTCTAGATAGTCCATGTGTCTTACTCGGTGCCTTCTTTTGACCCAAACACAGCAGTTCTTTCTGGATTGCCTGGAGCTTCAGCCTGCTCCTCAAGACATGCCACTCTTGACAGTTTTCACTATCATCCGGTTTGACATGCTCACAGGTGGTCTGATCTTCAAACTGCCTCGAAGCCCACTCACCAATCAGCTTCGGCCAAGCTGGGAGAAAGGGGGCTGGAATCCCAAGCTTGGGATAATTTGGTCTCTTCGCTGGTGGTTTCCTCGAGAATGTCTGCTCCCGATCGTCTGCTACTGCTTCCGCCTGATTCCGACCTGATTCAGCATCAGGGAAGTCATCCGGGTAGCGTGGCAAGCTGCGATGGAGAGCCACCTTCCCCGCTTCTCGTAGCCCGACCGCTCTTGCCCCCCTGAAGACCAACCCGATCCAGAAGGCCATGCCCCACTTCCGTGGCACCACGAGATCCCATCCTCCTCCGTAACCCAGCATGCAGGAACCCTCACGGTCTGGTCCAGATCCTGTTCCTATTAGGGACCTGGATCCGGGTTGCTGGAGGAGCAAGACTGGTACACGGGACTCATCCCGACCTAGGTCCAGATCGGTTCCAGGAACCAGGAGCTTGGATCGGAGGTTGTTCAACACGTAGTGGGGTTTCTGTTCATCAGCAACTGCTCTTCTGACATCGGGTGACCACAGAGGGGATACACTGACTTCCTCGGGACGCTTCTGAGCACTCTGGTGCCTTGGGAAATCTGAAAAAGAAACACAGAAAATAAGTTAGAGGATTTTTGTTTCTTATTTGTTTATATTTTTTTTATATTAAACTTTTCAGCTTGAAGTGGGGAATCTGGGCATATACCACAGCCTGTCTCAACATCAGCTGACCTCAGAGGTGATATACTGACTTCATAAATGAGCTTCTGAGCAGATTGGTGCCTTCAAAATTCTGAAAAATATATCATGTAATTTGAGGAACTCTATTGTGGCTTATACATGTGTATTCATTCTATTTTTCCAGCTTATATTGGTGACTCTGCACAAAGCTCTGACAAAGCTTGATTTCATTCTTTCATTTCTTTTTCTTTTTTTCTTTTCATTTCAACAGATTTGTATCTGTTGATCATCAAGAAGAAACACTGGTGTAATGAAAAGTCTGGAATGGACATGAAGATTGACTGTACATAATCAACCCCTCATGGGATTATTGAAGTTAATAGAGTGGTGAAGTGTGATGTCATCTATGACGTCATAAACACCTATTTTTAGAATTTTAAAATTTGCACTTCATTTTCAGAGAGAGCATATAAAATAATGTCTAAATACTGAAAATCAATTGAATATGTTAATTTTGTTTTATATATGCCCATCTGAATGATTTTTTGTCCAATAGGCAATCAGTGTTATAGTGCACTGGTTCATAACTTTATGAACCAGTGCACTATAACACCGATTACCCATTAAAGTAAAATTTGTGCACATGTCAACAAAGTTACTAGATCCCTTAAAATTGGCAACACATTGTGAATAAAAAAAAAAAAAGATGTAGGTGTTTCAATTGGCAACTTTGCAGCAAAGTCACTTCATCATATTTGTCTTAAATTGTAATTACTAAATATTTACCACCTATTTTTTTGTCATCAAAATGTCAACAAAAATTAGGAGTTGCCAATTTGTAGAGGAAAATAATGATTAGTTTTGCCTCGTCCTAGATGGGATAAAGAGGTTCTACTGTACATCTATGAAACAAGTGTTAATATTCAAACCTGGGAGGTTATTGGGATCTGCCATGATCTTGGTCCTCTTCTTGGGTAAGACGACGCGAGGGTCGCGCACGGTTAACGAAACCACGGCATTGGACGGCAACTCCGCTGTGGATTGAATCTCTCGCAGATCATCCCAAGAGGCTTCCTGCATTTCATGGGTCTCATATTGTTGAACATCCTGAATAAAAGTTTGTAATATTAACTTTGTAAGTCCAATACTCAACTTATAGACCCCAAATTATAAGTTTAAACAAGGCAAAGACAGTGCTTCTCATTGGGCAAGGCTCGACACTCGCACTGGCCTGCTGGCCCGGGGCCAGTAAAATTGCATTTGGGGCCAGCAAATGTATAAAAGTCATATTCTGGTGGCCCGATCAGGCAAGCAGATTTTCAACAAGACATTGACAAAATGAAAAAAAAATTTAAAATCTTGTTTTCTTTTATGTCTTGCTTCATCTGTAATCACAGGTCTGATTAGGAAAGAGTGATATTTTGAATTTTGGAAAAGGCTTACTCATGAAATACAATTTTGGGGCCAGTAAATTTTCTTTCAGGCCACCAGAATAGGGAAACAAACAATTTCACTGGCCCGACAGGGCCACTGACTGAAAAGGCTAGTGTGGAGCCCTGCATTGTGATTTTATAAAATTCAACTCAAATTTGAACACAGTATTCAAGAAAAACTCCGCGGTGGACTAAATCGTTCCAAATAAAAGTTTGTAAAACCGATTTTCACAACTCCAATTCCAAACTACATTCTGTAAATTAGTTTCATCCATGATGATGGATAAATTGGTATATGGATAAACCACATTCATGGATGATGATGGTGATGATGATGGTGGTTTTGATGATCATGATGATAATGATGAAGATGATGATCATGATGAACATGATGATAATAAATAAAAAAAATAATTAAACTCAAGACTTTCAACTTATAAAGAACAAGACATGCGCTAATTTAACATAAATGGAATGATTTTTATCAAAATGTAGTTATCATGGGAATTAGTTCAAACATGAACAAAAGTAATGTAAACATGTTGCGACTCTTGTGAGGCTATATTCAACTGATAGAGCATGGTTAATGTGTAGAAAACAATCAATTTAAATAAATTACTCCTTTTGTACCCAAAACAAAAAAGAAAAAGAATGTACATGGATGGCTTTTGAAGGGGAAGCGATAATGTTACAGGTCGCAACCAGCAAGGAGCTGAAGTTAGAGACATATAATTAGGCTCCTCCCGGGAATCGAACCCAGGATCCTGAAACATATCACCTAAAGTACTGAATACCATTATTCTGGGCCTTTGCTTTTTTATGGTACAATTTAATATACTGCATACCATACCACTTCATCAGGAATTTGCCTTATTTGACAGTACAACTCACTATCATTTAACATTATAACCTACTGCATATCACTATAATTAAGGACTTTGCTTTATTTGACAGTACAACTTAAACTATCATTTGTAGCAGAACATTTATACAAAATAGTAAATTCCCATATCAAACCTGCATGATAAAACAATTTCCACACACACAGATATGCATATGTGGGACTGTGTTACAGGTAAACTAAATACATACAATAAAAAAAAAACACCTAA
This sequence comes from Echinarachnius parma, assembly GCA_037951105.1. Taxonomy (NCBI): domain Eukaryota; kingdom Metazoa; phylum Echinodermata; class Echinoidea; order Clypeasteroida; family Echinarachniidae; genus Echinarachnius; species Echinarachnius parma. The sequence continues at coordinate 67,731 of JBAMJV010006447.1, read as the reverse complement.
GACAATAATGCACAGAGAATAAAGATCATGCATAGATATATCATACCTCATAATAGTTTTCCCACCAATATGTTGGATGCTGCTCTTCTCTGTCTTTGTTGTTTGTGGTAACCGTGGCAACATGGAGTGCATCCAGGAGAATGGGATGAGCGAGTGGGCCCTGTAGACGAAACCTCAAGAGCTCATCTTCCAGAGAGGCGACTGTTACTGCGGAAAAAGGAGATAAACATCATTGCAAAAATAGTTATTATTGCAGAATACACATGATTGTACCCGAGGAATAAGCACTGTACTAGTATTTTGAACAAAACAATGAGAGTTATCAGTTAGTCTATACTTTATTTTACTTTTATTTTAAACAAATTATGGCAATTTATAGTGGACATAATACTGAAAGTAACAAGGTGATTGCTGTAGTTACATTACTAGCACATGTTTCTGGATTCAAATATAACAAAAGGGCAATATTTATTTTTGTATGTGAACAGAAACGATTAGCTGAACCAATAATTACAAAAATTACAAAAAGTTTTTACCTGAAGGATATCAGTTACAAATGGTTGTCCTGTGCACTGCAGCACTACAAAGAATACTGAGATTTAGCACATCTTGCACTAACAATAATGTATATAAAATAAAGAGCCATGTATAAATTGTCAAAGAGTCAATTAAATTAGACAATGACTGAAATTGAATAAATACCCTGATGTTGTGGAAGGACAGCTTCCAACTCCTTCAAAACCTCACTCCAGCTAGACGGATGAATCCACATCCACAATTGTCGCTCCTTCATCTTTGAGTCTCCTTCCACCTCCATCTCATCCCCGTCTCTTGTATCCTCCTTCTCCTCCTCCTCCTCCTCCTCATTCTTGGTCTCCACCTGCCAAAGGTAGTCTACTGGACCCATGACATGCTTTGGGTAACTATCTTTACGATACAGGATGACCCGTCCATGTCTGGTTCCAGATAGGAATGCCTTGGATGCCATAGTTAAACCTGCAATGAAAAGACAAATATGTGTTTATACAATACTCTTTTATTCAAATTTACAATACGTTTTGTGAAATGTCAACAAATTTAATTTGTAACCAAATATAATTTGTTTTGATTGGGACCTAGGAATAAGGTTTCCTTTTTTTAAACGATTCGCTCATTGATTATAAATTGAGTCGAATTTGGTATGATTGTGAAGGTAATATTGTACTTAACAAGCCTCGAGAAATTCAGATTTTTAAAATTTTTTTAAATATTTTTAAATCGAAATTGAAAATGAGAAAAATTCACCCTCCAAACCAGGCCCAAATTCACCCCGATCTCGCCGCTTAGGTCAATGACGTGTGACGAGGGGGTGAATTCTCTGCTATATCGCGGTATACATCAGTTTGCGTGCATTATTTTGTTTACAACGTCCATCGCTCGCTCGTTTTGCAACATCGGAAATGAAGAAACAAAAATCTAGAATTGCCCAATGTTAGTTTAAAAGTAGATATTTTACCGTATGAGTGGTTATTTTCCCAAAATTAGAGATTTGTTTGACAAATTGAGAGACGCAAATTGAACGTGCCTCGAAAAAAGAAATGCCCGTCAGTTGAATGATACGAACACGCACTAGAGTTTCAGCGGCACCGCGGCTCCGCGAGACAGGCTGTGCTCTATAGCTATACCTAGCTAGCTGCACGCCAACTGCCATGACTGCCTTGTAAGTAATTGCACTTTTAAAATGCTCCGAAAAGGAACGAAAATGCAAGATTATTACGATCACACCTATTCTAGACTATCTCTTATTTTACTTACATGTTTGTAGGGCTTTTAAAACAAAACACGAGAACAATTACCTGCAAAAACAGCTGATAATAGTGCACTTTACGCGAGCTGAATTGAAGCGAGCTACATACACTGCACTAGCCGCTATTATATTGCATGAATTGTCCACCGCATACGCGCACGGTCGAGGCTCTCCACGTATCATGCATGCTGCCGGCGAGTATGATTCAACTCGCAGACTAGGTGATTTATTTACCTATTTTTACTTTATCAGACACATTAATGAATAAAAGAATAACTTTACAAGGAATATAAACTGTTGTTTTCTTAGTTCAAACAGTTTAAACCACCATAATTGTATAGAAAATAGATTAAACAACCACGGAATCCCCGGTATAAAGGGGTATAAATCCGGTATATAATGTGGTAGAAACCGAGGCTTCTGATTGGATAACCCCTCGCTCTACGTCAGTACAACACACCCAGCTATCGGACCGCGCTCGTAGCAGAATTGTGGTTATGAAGCAGCGTTTAGTATTTTCATTTTTGGTTTAATTTTCGGATGTGCGAGTACTTGGAAAGTGATATTTTCATTTTATGTATGATTTGAACTTTTTGGAAAGATGAAACTTGGCTTATGTTGCTTTTCCTTTGAATAAACACTTTAAAAGTTTGATGGCAAGTTGTCAACCGGTTCTTGAGATACTGCAAGATCCTAGTAGTGAAGGGGATAAAGATATGTACATGTCCACAATGATATTAAAGATTTCCTTATGTATTCCTTTTCTATCAATTATAAAGTGTTATATATGTATAATGCACTATAAATGTATCATGTGGATCTAAAATAAAACCTTGAACTTGAAATAAATTTGGAGATACTGACCTATTTCAGGGGTTGTGAAGTGCTTCATGGCTTGAAGAATATTTGCCTCTTGACCCTGAATTTCAATGACCTGCAGATGGGAGATGTCGCTCAGCACACAGTGTCTGGCAGTAGCCCTACAAATAACAACACAACACAAAAATACATTACATCATCATAAGTGTTGCTGTCGACGTTGTCATCATCATCATCATTATCATCATCATCACTATCACCACCACCACCACCACCACCACCACCACCACCACCATCACCACCACACTCACCACCACCACCACCACCACCACCAACCACCATCATAATCTTTCATCACTTTCATCAAGTTTTTCCACACCCATTTACCTGTAAGCTGCCCGAGCACTCTTATCCGAGGGATGTAGGGGTATCCTCCACCCCCACTGCTCCACCATCTTGAATCTCTTGGCGTGCCAGATGTGGGTCTCCAGCCATCGCGTCCTCTTCTGGCGCTTCGCATATTCCTCTCGCAAGTTGCCCGGTCGTCGTCGGTGGAAGCGCGATTTCTTCTGGGGCTGCTGCGTCCCATCTTCGTCTGATTTCTTCTTTTTGACGCCCTGCCTGTTCCTCTGAGAGAAATGTCATTCATTGTAAAAATGTTAGATACAATTTTTGAGATGAAATCAATTTCAGATTAGCCCAGATATCAGGGGTATAATGCATCAAGTGGATTATTTTGATTTAATTTAAAACTCAATTCAAATACATTAAATTCACAGTGTTGTATTCAATCATTGTAGCAGAGAAGGCTGAATTGCAATTGACTCAGCTCAGAGAGTAAAATAGTCAAAGGAACAGAGGAAACTAGATGGATCTTCGACTGCGCGCAGTCGAAAATGATGCCTCCGCCATTACGCAATTTATTCATATCAAGCCCAAATCAACATGTACACAGAATTAATTCTGTCAACTAAATTTTGATGGTACTCTGTCTTTTAGATCTTGACGTATCACAATTATGAGCTATAAGTGACCTTGACCTTTGCCCTCATGACCCCAAAATCTAATGACTACAATTGTTCCCTAAGATACATTCAGGTATCAAGTTGGATTGAAATCTGATATTCAGTTCTTGAGATTTCCAATCTCAAGCTACTTTTACATATAATGAGCCCTGTGACCTTTGACCTCATGACCCCCAAAATCTAATCAGTTCATTGGCTCTCCAAGGAACATACATGTACCAAGTTTGGTCAGAATCTGTCAATCCGTTCTTGAGATAACGCGATCACGAGCTATTTTTGCATATATAATGAGCTCTGTGACCTTTGACCTTTGACCTCGTGACCCCAAAATCTAATCAGATCATCGGCCCCCCAAGATACATACATGTACCAAGTTTGGTCAGAATCTGTCAATCCCTTCTTGAGATAACGCGATCACGAGCTATTTTTGCATATATAATGAGCTCTGTGACCTTTGACCTTTGACCTCATGACCCCAAAATCTAATCAGATCATCGGCCCCCCAAGATACATACATGTACCAAGTTTGGTCAGAATCTGTCAATCCCTTCTTGAGATAACGCGATCACGAGCTATTTTTGCATATATAATGAGCTCTGTGACCTTTGACCTTTGACCTCGTGACCCCAAAATCTAATCAGATCATCGGCCCCCCAAGATACATACATGTACCAAGTTTGGTCAGAATCTGTCAATCCCTTCTTGAGATAACGCGATCACGAGCTATTTTTGCATATATAATGAGCTCTGTGACCTTTGACCTTTGACCTCATGACCCCAAAATCTAATCAGATCATCAGCACCCCAAGATACATACATGACCCAAGTTTGGTGAAAATCCGTCAATCGGTTCTTGAGATAACGCGATCACGAGAACGGGACGTACGTACGGACGTACGTACGTACAGACGTACGGACGGACGGACAACCCGAAAACATAATGCCTCCGGCTACTTCGTTGCGGAGGCATAAAAATACACGGGGGCGGCGGGCGAATTTGCCACCGAAATGTCCAAAAGAGCCCCCCCCCCCCCACCCCCCCCCCCAAAAGAAAAAAAATGTTTTTTTGAGTTTTTTAAAATTAATTTGTTTATTGGATCGTGATCGAATGCCAATCAGATGATCACTTACAGCATTAGAGCTAAATAGTAGCCCCTGAAATTAAATTTTAAAAGAGCCCTGGAAATTTGTAGCCCCCGAAATGATCAAAGTAGCCCCCAAAAGTTGGAACCAACCTGTCTTCTTGCTACGTCCCTCAACCTCTTGGGCATCCGCTTGCTGTTGTGGCTCATGGCTCGTCGCTGCATGTGCCGCGGCAGTCTCTGGAACGCCAGCCTCGTGCCCCCAATGTCAGTGATGGCCGTCATCATCGTGTTGATCTCGTGGGCTCTGGCAGTGGCAAAGGATGCCACATTGATTGCTGGAGGAGAACAAATTTTTGTTTGGGGGGGTCAAATACATTCTTCTAATCTTTATACATGTTTACATAGAAGCCTAGGGGGTGTTTCACAAAGATACCAAGTTGAACTTAACTCAAGTTAGACCTAACTTTTATGGAAAGCCATTTGTAGCCTTGGATGAAAACATATTTCAAAGCAAGAATGCAAGTATTTACATATATGTTACATCAAGATCATGAAATCTCATTGATAATAGAACATATAATTATGTAATGCCTTTTAAAAGAACTTTTTTGTTTTAAATGTTAAAAGAAACTAACAGCTTTCCATAATTTTTAAGTCCAACTTAGAGATAATTTCAACTTCGGATCTTTGTGAAACACCACAGCACTGCTCAATCAATTTCAAAGTTTTGTTATATAAAATGCCTAAATGCAAGCTGCACAATTGTATCCACAAAATATGCCCAAGTATTCAGTTGAACTTTTGGGTAAGCATCAAAAACAGTGGGTGAATAACAATGTTCATGCATAGTCTAGATATCCCTGGCGGGATACAAGCTTAAACTAAATTAATGTAAAAGTTTTAAGTATTTTGGAAATCAGAATCATTCAAAAAATCTAGAATCTATATAGCATTCTTACATAGATTGGAGATGATTTAAAATATCCATCCAACGCTCAAAGAATAATGAATGGATGAATTTTGATGTAAAGAACTAAAATTTGTTTCCATAGTTGAATAGAATTGCGTGTTGCCTGATGAGACAACCAAATTAGAATATCGACAAAATCTAACTTGCCTGACATAAATTTTTACTTGCCTGGGCAATCAGGCAAGTGCTAGTGTCGAGCCCCGAGTTTGAGTCGGCACTCTCTTCCAAATCGTGCCAGACTTGGCATGTAAGACTAAAAGAACCAAGGTTCCATACAAATTACATCTATAGAGCATCGGTTCTTTTAGTCATGCATGCCAAGTCATGGGCACGCTTTGGTAGAGAATGCCATAAATTGAGTCTAGAGGTTGAGACTCCTTGGCCCGTATTCACAAAGGAGGTTTATACAAACCATGGTTTGACGATGGTTTTTATCTATGGATTGCTGCTCGCATACCTTAAATTGTAAATCAACATTTTTAACAAATACATGTATGGAGTTTACATTCCTTCTCCATCAGTTTACAAATGGCATTCCATAGATGTAAACCTTGGTCAAACCATGGTTTGTACAAACCTCCTACAAACCTCCTTTGTGAATACAGGCCCTTACCTCTTGGGTTTTCACTTGGCTGTTTATCCATAGTTGCTGAGGTAATTCTGCTGCCTCCTTGGAGTCAACTCTTTATGGCCAAATTCCTGGAAAAATGAACAACAGATATTTGACATTTAAACAAATGCTGTTGGTGGATTGATGAAACAAATTTCAAGTGATCATACACTGGCATGACATTGTATAGCATAAAAGTCCAAGTCTCTTTAAGTATACATTTACGGGGGCTCTGTTTCCAGTCAATATAATTCAGACAGAGAAGAAATAAACCTCTGGAATCAAATCTAGAAATGCTGTTTTTCTATCATTTGATCATGTTGATTGTGAATGGAGTTGAACATGTCATTGACATTGATATTGTCATCACAACCACATCTACTAAGTAAATATGGTACAGTCAGCTGGACCATTTACACGCAATATGGGCCATTCTTTGAAAAGTGAAACTTTTTCGGAAAAATTGAAGTTTTATTTTTCTGTAGTTTTGTTCCATTTTTGGAATGATCCATGTGTAAAGTTTCATGAAATACATGATTTGAAGTTTAAAATGAAACTTTTTTACTCATTTGCATAAATTTACATATTTCAATATTTTTCTAATAATCATAATTCAGAAAATAATCAAGATATCAAAGGGATAATTAGCAAGCTCATTCTTCTCACTTTCCTGTACAGGTTGATACCAACTTTGTAAAAATTCAACCTTTCATTCTTTTCTAAACCCGATATTATAAAATTCCCATTTTTCCATTCATATTGTACATGTCACACACGTGACCACCCCAAAATGTCACACACGTGACCAGACGTTGCCACATAATTAAGTACTATAAAAAACAACGGTTTGATATAATTCTCATTCATTGCTATTGTTGTACTTACAAATGTATAGTACTTCTCTGGTAATAAGATGAACATTATAGCTATTCATATTTTAAAGAATTTTCCAAATGAAATTTAGTTATGAAAAAAGCGCTCCGTGCGAAGTCACACACGTGACCCATGCCATTTGACCTCTGACATTGAGTTACGTAATCCTTATAACATCTTTTGTGTTAAGTTTGAAAGACTACAACATATTCAAGTCACATATGAAGTAAAAATCATTATAGTCTCATACTTACTGAAATATAAGCATCCCATTTCAAAATTTGTCATGTTTTGGGTCACACACGTGACCAAGAATGGCCCATATACACTAATACGCGGGAGATAAGCATACCGCCCATTCGTACACTGTACCGTTCAACAATTGAACACTGTGTTTTACTTTTAGGACGCATCGGGTAAGGAAAACGGACGGGAAATATTCATTTTTGTTCTGCATTTTGCGGTCTTCAAAACAACAGAGTCGGTAATTATTATCAAACTCAAACTCAAAGTATATGAATTGTGGATCACATTTACAAAAGTTTTGTTTTGCATTTGCTGGTAAATGGAGGGAGAAATCGGCCGACAAAAAATGTTTTTGTGCTGGATAGCATACATACACTCATTGCCATTCACTTACGTGGTATGAACGTAAGGGAACCATGCACTACATCTTCCGAAAATTATGTTAAGTTTACACAACCAAAGCATGAAAATTATGCTTCACATTCATACTCTAAGAAACATGTTGAATGCATTAACTCACCATTTTACTCCTGATGGCACTTTAATTTGGGAAAATATTGGCAAAAAGGTAAAAATTAGCCCATTTTCGTAGATACATCAACGTATCAAGCCTCTTTCTAGCATGCTTCCTGTGTTATAATGGCGACTCAGTATTTTTCTGGTCCGAGTCAGAGTGCGCTCTCTACGCCACAATTACGTACATGCGAGACAATGCATTGCCTGGCGATGTTAGTTACGTGACGCTGGTCTCTTCGAGTGTTGACCATTCGAGATCGGATGTTGATCTTCCATCAAGACGTTGACTATTAACGCCGTAATTATGTGAAGCCTGTCATCACGCTCTGCTACCAACATAAATTCAAGTACGCTTTGTAAAAGACTAGTAAACAAACTTTCATGTTTACATGATATCGATATAGAGCTACCGTACCGCGCGATATGTTATGCCATAGCCAGCCATAGGTGGCGTGTGTACGCGGCCATTTCCTGCCAATTCCCGAAGGAAGCCGGACTCACAACATTTTCCCGCTGAAAATGCAGATTTGGTGAGTATAGCAGAACGTATTGTATTCGCATTTATATAATAACAAATAATAAAAAAAGTAGCACAATCCCATTCACATATTGCTGGAGCGCAAAAGAAGTGAGAAAGAGAAGGTATGTGAGAGAGAAAAAACGTAAAAGTTGCTTCGACCGCGATTAGCACTAGTGTAAGGTAAATGGTTCCCCCAGAACCATTGTACAGTGTAGATATGCTGGATAGTGCAGCAGGCAGAAGAGGTTGATCTCCGCACAATGCTATTGTAATGTACCTATGATTATTTTTTGTCCTATGTGCTCACCCCTGGACTATGGGGCTGCCGCTTGTGTGGCTCAGCCTCGGTCAAACTAAGTCAAACTAGTAATCTAAGTATAGTAAATTAATAATAGTAAGTAGACTCAATCTAGATCGACAAATCTATCGCTTTCATGGCCTTTTTGACATTATTATTGTTATTTTCACTGTCGGCATTCTAGCGATAGACGCGACCGATACGCGGTGCCTTAAGAGGCAAGAACACCGTAGCTCTACAGTAAAAGTTACTTACGGAAAATCATTTTTTTTTGCACATAAAACACAACATATTTAGTATTTTGAGCGACATTTGTAGCCCTATCAATACATTTAGGGCTGTTATAATACTTTAACTCACCGATCTCGTGTGTCACTATACATGTCATTCTATAATTACGGCGAATTGTGAGATTTTCCACAATTTTCCATCACTCTTCGTCGGTCTTTCGCCGTTCAAACTGCCGTTATCGTACACAGATGCAATAATTACGGTATCGCTAGCGTGCACACAAAAAAAAAAAAAAAAAAAAAAACGACGCAAAATTTAAATGAGTTATTTGACTTGACAAACTGTTACCGCTACCGAATAATTATTGGAATCACTGGCCCACAATTATTTGCTAAAAATGTAGCGGTAACAGTTTGTCAAGTCAAATAACTCATTTTAATTTTGCGTCGTTTTTTTTTTTTTTTTTTTTTTGTGTGCACGCTAGCGATACCGTAATTATTGCATCTGTGTACGATAACGGCAGTTTGAACGGCGAAAGACCGACGAAGAGTGATGGAAAATTGTGGAAAATCTCACAATTCGCCGTAATTATAGAATGACATGTATAAGTGACACACGAGATCGGTGAGTTAAAGTATTATAACAGCCCTAAATGTATTGATAGGGCTACAAATGTCGCTCAAAATACTAAATATGTTGTGTTTTATGTGCAAAAAAAAATGATTTTCCATAAGTAACTTTTACTGTAGAGCTACGGTGTTCTTGCCTCTTAAGGCACCGCGTATCGGTCGCGTCTATCGCTAGAATGCCGACAGTGAAAATAACAATAATAATGTCAAAAAGGCCATGAAAGCGATAGATTTGTCGATCTAGACTCAATCATGTCAATACAGATTATTCCTCATCATATTCACATCCTCACACTCAGTAAAATATCATTTCCCAGGGTTTCCTTGCCTCTTGAACTTGAGTATAGCTTTATTTTATTTTATTTTCGTGAACAAAAGTTCATGACTGTTATGATTAATTTAAAGTGTTCCAAAAAGAGTTCTTATTATTTACAACTTGTAATACAAGTCAACTTACGTGAATATGGATAGGTGGGTCTGTAGTTTACCACTCGCTTCAGATCGCCCAAAACACTGCTCGAATTGGCATCAAAGGAAGGGAAAGTAGAAGACGACTTATTTCACACATTGAATAACTGGTTCCCTAGTATGGTCTGTCATGGTTTCATAATTCAACAACGCATGAAAATATCAAATTTCTACACTTTCCAGTCCATCCAGTGCCGAAGGTATCTCTACCACATGTCCCATATCAATGTAGTCTTAAAAAACAGGCGGTGTTTGTAGATTATTTAGGTGCCACCACTTTGGTGACAAGCATAGGCGTACCCAGTTTGGGGGTGGGGGGGGGGGGGGGTCAGAGGCGCCGATTCCATCCGAAAACACAATGCATGGGGGGGGGGAGCATTGTTTGTGAACAATGCTCTGCCCCCCCCCCCCCCCCCAATGCATTGCCGTTTTCGGATGGACTCGGCGCGCCTGGGGTGGGGGGGGGGGGGGGGGGGGGGGGTTCAACCCCCCCCCCCCCCCCCTACAAAGTAGGCGATAATCAAGATATGTGGGGTGTCCTTTTCCAACTTGCACGGCTCTGTTTACAATACCCAGGGGGAAATCTCCACTTTTTTCCGCATTATTTTAAGACAGTCATGAACAATCTCAAGTTCTCAACTATCCCTTTAACTCTTTGAGAGACACAATAATTGATAAATCGAATACAATTTTAATTTATTGTCATATTTTATATGAACTTTTACATGACTCTCGATACATTATTATTGCGCTAACACACGGAGAGAAGTCGAGGAGGCGCACAATAAAGTCACTGATTTATAGCGGAATGGAGGGAAAAAACATAATTTTAATCCAACCGATAGTTGGATCACATATTGGAGAATGAATCGGTGGTAAGTACCGTATCATATGTATAATTTTAAGCACAATTAGCGTGCAAAAACAATATTCAGTTTCAGTCCCGTATTAGGAGGACCTATAGAACGCTAGAGTTAATTTGACTCTTGAGTTGTAACGGCTCTTTTGAATGATAACAGGGGTTTTACTTTGTCGTTTGTAATTGTGTATACTTTTCGAGCATGGTGGAGTTATAACTATTAGTGTGTACCGTAATGGTGCAGGTTTTGGTTACTAAAGTTAAGTTTGACCAATACTCAACTATCCCTTTAATTCCCTAACTAAACTGTTAGTTTTGGGAGATCCGCGGAATAATTTGGCTAATTAATCAAAAGAAAAATATTAAAATGCAAATGCTGAACAGGGGTAGGTATACAATTTGACTATCCAAAAGAAGAACGGAATGAGCGACGGAATGAGCGGCGGAATAACACGGAGAAAAGAGAAGGAAAGAATCTAAAAGAAAGAGAGAAGGTGTATGATTATTGGCATAGAGGGCAGCATGCTACTTATCATCATTGTCCACATCAACAGTCACTGATGCCGTTTCCGGATTTTGATTCTCAACCATGTTGCCAATAATCCTGATAATTATGCCAATAATTATTTTTCTCGTTTAACTGATTATATAACTCAACATGGGGTTGTCAGAAACGGGGGACCACGCTAGATATATTGGCTTGTCCCATAATGTTACCGGTAACATCATGAGACAAATCATTGTTTCACTGGCATAACATGGGCGGACTGATTTGGGGAACGCAAATCGGGAGGGGGGCACACTTTTTATTCTTTCTTTATAGTTCAAAGAATTTTCCCCTTATGTTTTTACATATTTGTTGTCAAATATCGCCCCTCCCTCTACCTGTATTAATGAAGTATATAGGCGCCGCGTGGATATTTTTGCTTCACTATTTTCTGAACCTCGCTTTGCTATATTGCCAAAAGTCTCTTACTGGGATGGTTTTGTCACTTAAATTAAATATATTCAAAAGCAAAAATGCAAGTATGTTAGACTTTTCGGTCGTTCTGTATTTTTTGACGTCAATCCCAAATCCGACTGCAAACAAAACTACTAACGATTCTGTATTTCACGGACGTTGGCGTTCTTATTTTATTGACGTCAGTGGCGTAGCGTGGTCGAACAGATGAGGAGGGGGGGGGGGGAGGGTGTCGGGCTCACTTGATTTCATCCTCATGTTTGTCTTCATTATTGGTGCCAAGTTCTATAACTCTATCTATAACTATAACTCTTCTAGATAGAAGAAGAGATAAAGATAATGATTTTATACATAATTTTCGTTTGATTATGGACAAAAAGATATCAAATTCTAAAGAATAGATAAAATATGCGCTTATTTGTAGATCTTTATGAATGGAATATATAAGTAATTTGTGAATATCTTACGATCGTTTTGTTTTGTTTGTATAATTGTATTCATTTCTGAAAATCATTTTGAAATAAAGAAGACCGGAGGAGGTTAACAAAATAGTTTATATTGATGTGGTGCAGGTTTTACCAAGATTTCAAGTAGCTTTTAAAGGCTCGACATTTTTACAATACAATTTAAAAAAATACTTAAATTAATGTCTGTTTGTACGAATTCATTAACCTGAACATTTGTAAGACTATCTCGCTGCTTTGATCACAATCATTGACGCCGCTTCAATAACACGATGATGCAGTGAGAAGTAAGTAGCCGATTGACATACCTTAATTATTACTACAGTACATGATTACTCTAGAGAGTACTCATTTGTGTTTTTGAAATTGGAATCATTATGAGATAATAAATTAATACAATTGAATACTAGTACAGGATCCATGCAACAACATTGTTAAAAGATTGGAGTTTCAAGGCACTTGTCTTTGAATACTTCTCCTCCAGGCTAAAATCCCGATTTTCTTAAATTTCGCACAACTTCTCAAAGCAGAAATGTGATAATAATGTTGCCATAGATTTAATCATGATTTTCACATTGCTTGTCTTTATTATGTAATGTATCCCCTATGCAATGTATACAAATTAGCATGGGCGTAAGAACACAATTTGTCTAGGGGGCTGATGAGGTCTTTTGCCATATTTCAAATTTTCACCTGACAAGCACAAAAACAAAGATTACCACAAATTAACCGCCCCAAAAATATTGTAGCCTATTCTTTTGATGATCGTCCGGAGGGCGGTTGTCCAGGAGTAGTCCTAGACCGCTTCAGACAATGCATACAAATAATTTATATATTGATGCGGAAGTCATGCTGAAAGTTATAATGATGCACTTAAACGTTAAATATTAAGTGTATATACATATGACGACATGCATTGTGGCCTAGCATAGCAAACCTCTAGGTGCTGGCGGCTTTGTGGATAACTAATACCCCTCCCCGATTGTGAAGGTCAATTCTGTCAAACCATTTTGTGCCATTTATAGTGGATCAACATGACGAACTAAAACTCCCACTTAAATCTGTGCCCACTTTTCACACAGACTTGTTTGCACTACAATATGCACTACAAAGGGTCAAATGACAAATATCTAAATAATCTATATAATATTTTACGGAAGAACTAGGGGGCTTAAGTTACAATAACATTATTCCGACCACTTGTATTAATAATCTTTATAAAAATAGATTCAAAGTCTTGTGAATTAGGCGTATTATGTAATAATTTAAATGGATTATCACCCTTGATAATACTCCGCAAAAAAGAAACAGGACACTCGAAATATTTCATATTTATGTACGATAAAGTGTACATTATCATATATCAAATTAAAGGAAATTTATTCCCCTACAGGTAGGGAATAAAATATAAGGTGTAGTCATTCATGCATTAAATGCCATCCCAATTGACGATTAATGTCTGTTTTCAAAAATAGCAAAAACAATGGAGGGCCATACTATTCGACTGAAATTCGCTTAAAGGGATAGTTGAGTTTTCATAGAGAGGGCGCTATACAAAAGAAATTGTGGAATAATGAAAAACAGACAGACAGAATAAACTTTATTTGAACAAAATTGGTTCAAAAACGGCTGAAATATTCATAAACATATTTTGATTCAAAAATTCTTCACCAGGGGATATTTTGACTTTTTAGAGAAATCAAGAAAAATTAAATGCTTTTAAAAAGACTACTTTGAAAAAAATCTGAATAGGTTTTTAAAAAGTTGTTGATGATATCTCTATTGAATCATTATTTTAACAAATCATTAAATGCACAATTTTGTATGAAAAGTGGCTAAAACCATTTTTTTTAGAGAGCGCCCTCTTGAGTTGTAACGGCTCTTTTTGATGATAACAGGGATTTTACTCAGTCGTTTGTAATTATGTATACTTTTCTAGCACGGTGAAGTAATAACTATTATTTTGCACCGTAATGGTGCAGGTTTTGGTTTCTAAAGTTAAGTTTGAGCAATACTCAACAATGATTTTTTTCAATCCGAATATAATTTTTCATTAATTTCTAATTTTTCAAAACTGGTACTTTAAAACTTGAAATAAGGACAATTAAATGTATGAAAACAAAACAAACAAAAGTTGTTACATTGATATTGCTACTTTAATGCAAATACTTAAGTGTTCTGTATATATTTGTCATGAATTCAATCTCAAGTTTGAAATAATGACAATTAAATGTATGAAAACAAAGGAGCACATTGTTACATTGATATTGCAACTTGAATGTTAAGACTTGTGTATATATTTTTTACGTTTAATCTCATGTTTCAAATCATGGCTATTTAGCTTTCAGCACAAACATACACAAATATACATATTCACTCACTTATATATGGGAAAGCATTCTACCTACTATAACTAATATGAATCATTCAACTTCAAGCCATCTTTTCAAATCGTCTTATAGGCTTGTTCATAATTAAAACACAAACAAGTAAAGTATACGTATGGTTTCAAGATTTTTTAATGTCAATTTCCTTTTTTCTCTTACATACGCATGATTATTGCTGTCACATAGAAAAAAATCCATTATCGTATGAAAATATTTACAAGTTAATAAATAGAAACATTCAGTCATCATTGACCATTAATAAACAGAGCTTACAATACGCTTATCATTTATATGTAATTGCAAAATAATTTTAATGCATCTTCACCCATTATTAATCAAAAGAGAAATAGTCCCATGAAAATACATTATCAAATAAATATTTATGGATACCCCATACATAGCTTATTTCAAACATTCGCAAAATCTTCCTACAATAGAGACACGTTTTGTAAGCGAACATTTACAGAATTAACTCATAGTATAGTACACACATTATAAGCGAATATTTATGAATACTCCCATACAGTTTAAACGAAGCTTATTTAAAACATTCGCAAAATCTTCCTATAGCACAAAAAACACGTTTTGGAAGTGAACATAAATTTACAGAATTCACATATCGTATAGTATACACATTATAAGCGAATATTTATGAATACTCCCATACAGTTTATACAAAGCTTATTTAAAACATTCGCAAAATCTTCCTATAGCACAACAACACGTGTTTTATCTGGTAGGCTAAATTGTATAGATCGTGTTACTTGGGGGGGGGGGGGGGGGGGGATACAAAGGTTTTGAAATAACTATAAATATGTGTACAAAAATGATGTGAAATGACGCACTATTTTTTTTTTTGCCTTAATGCGTTTCTTATTATTTTGGTCAAATCAGTTTTCTGGATGTATTAGATATTATATTCTTGTAAAATAAGGTATGCACTACCTTGATATTGATTTTTATGATATCTCATAGGGTAGATCTTATACAATAGTTTTTGAAAAATGATGTCTAAACTGATTTGTGACAGATTCTGTCATCCATTTCGCTGGAACTTCTTTCATGTCCGTATTCATGCATTAATTTCCGTAAATCTGTATTTGTCTATTATTGGAAGTGATTTTTTAGCGAGTTGCATATTTCGTAAAACTTCATGAGATCAGTAATTTACTTCATTTATTAATTATTTATTTATTCATTTGTTTTATTTATTTTATACTGCAGGGTAGGCCTGTTCAGTTATGCAAAAGTGCTTTACAAAGGCGACCTGCAGTTTAACTTACATGTTGACAAACAACAACATATACTGTATAATTATATTATAACAATTCAAAACGAACATAAATAATGGGGAGTGTGAATACAAGACATCATACATGCATAATAACATAGCATGTTGAATATCATCTATTATGAAATCAAATTCAAATTAATATAAAGCTTTATACTGTGTTTTAAACGTGTATAGGGATGTGCACGACTGCACTGTTATAGGGAGTGTATTATACAGGCAAAACAAAAACAATATTTTATATTCAGTCTTTAGGCGTGGTAAGAAGAGGGGGCATTTTACAGAATGACGAGTTTTATCATTTACATTTCGCTTGCAAATCAATGGTTCGCCCCTTCCTCCCCTCCAACCGCCTCTTCAACATGTTATTTTCCTATAAATAGAACATCTATAAATAGAACATAACTACCCTCCCACGACACCCCCTCTATCTCCTACCTCGACCCCTCCTCCCACCCCTACCAGGACCCCCTCCATCTCCTACCTCGACCCCTCCCCCCTCCTCCCACCCCTACCAAGACCCCCACTCCATCTCCTACCTCGACCCCCTCCTCCCACCCCTACCAAGACCCCCCTCCATCTCCTACCTCGACCCCTCCTCCCACCCCTACCAAGACCCCCACTCCATCTCCTACCTCGACCCCTCCTCCCACCCCTACCAAGACCCCCACTCCATCTCCTACCTCGACCCCTCCTCCCACCCCTACCAAGACCCCCACTCCATCTCCTACCTCGACCCCTCCTCCCACCCCTACCAAGACCCCCACTCCATCTCCTACCTCGACCCCCTCCTCCCACCCCTACCAAGACCCCCACTCCATCTCCTACCTCGACCCCCTCCTCCCACCCCTACCAAGACCCCCACTCCATCTCCTACCTCGACCCCTCCTCCCACCCCTACCAAGACCCCCACTCCATCTCCTACCTCGACCCCCTCCTCCCACCCCTATCAAGACCCCCACTCCATCTCCTACCTCGACCCCCTCCTCCCACCCCTACCAAGACCCCCACTCCATCTCCTACCTCGACCCCTCCTCCCACCCCTACCAAGACCCCCACTCCATCTCCTACCTCGACCCCCTCCTCCCACCCCTACCAAGACCCCCACTCCATCTCCTACCTCGACCCCCTCCTCCCACCCCTACCAAGACCCCCACTACATCTCCTACCTCGACCCCTCCTCCCACCCCTACCAAGACCCCCACTACATCTCCTACCTCGACCCCTCTTCCCACCCCTACCAAGACCCCCACTCCATCTCCTACCTCGACCCAGGCCTCCTCCCACCCCTACCAAGACCCCCACTCCATCTCCTACCTCGACCCCATCCTCCCACCCCTACCAAGACCCCACTACATCTCCTACCTCGACCCCTCCTCCCACCCCTACCAAGACCCCCACTACATCTCCTACCTCGACCCCCTCCTCCCACCCCTACCAAGACCCCCACTCCATCTCCTACCTCGACCCCCTCCTCCCACCCCTACCAATACCCCCACTCCATCTCCTACCTCGACCCCATCCTCCCACCCCTACCAAGACCCCCACTCCATCTCCTACCTCGACCCCCTCCTCCCACCCCTACCAAGACCCCCACTCCATCTCCTACCTCGACCCCATCCTCCCACCCCTACCAAGACCCCCACTCCATCTCCTACCTCGACCCCCTCCTCCCACCCCTACCAATACCCCCACTCCATCTCCTACCTCGACCCCTCCTCCCACCCCTACCAATACCCCCACTCCATCTCCTACCTCGACCCCTCCCCCCTCCTCCCACCCCTACCAGGACTCCCCTTCCTCTCCTCCGACCGCCCCTTCCTCCCCGTCGACCGTCCCTTCCTCCCCTCCAATCGCCCCTCTCAACCCTCGCTCCCACCCGTCCTCGTCTGATCCACTCGTGTCTGATCCAGCACTGGCATCCTGCATAGAAAAACAAACGATTCATACAATATTAAATGACGTATTCTTAAAAGAGGTATTCCGGGCCTGATAAACCCATTCGATATTGGAATTAGCAGAATAAGGAGGCATAATTGGTGAAAATCGGACAAGAAACACGGGAGTTATACCTATTTTGAACATCATGCAGTAATAATGAGCGATCGTTTCAAAATTGCTGCCATATATGGCATGCAACATCATTGACGAGCAACTCGCCATGGTTTTCGTACATCAAAATACACTTATCCCCTCCCCGACGAAAGGCTGAATTTACTATCGTAGTTAAGGCCTGACCTAGCATGACAACCCATCTGTCTAATTGTGGGAGGGGTGTCCCCCTCCCACACCCTCCCCCGCTCGGTCGCTTCGCTTCCTCGCAATGTCTCCCTCCACTTTTGAGAAGTTGTTGACGCCCTTGCTTAGTTTCATCGGAGCTCAATGCCCTAGACTATATCGATGGCTCTATAGTCAGTATAGGGTCATTCCATGTCAAATCACCCAATGGATTTCATCGCACCCCCTTCAAATTTGTTCATATTTAGTATGTATGATATTTCAACCTTTCAAAGCGCAAATATTTAAGTTTTATCCCAATCCGCCCAACGGTTTTGGCGCTATGGTCGATTCTTCTGGGGGAGTTTTGTCAAAAATGGGCGTGTGCACCGTTTTTCAAATCGGCATTAATTGTCCGTTAACCGTTGGGTCAATTTATTTATCTATTTATTTATCAGGCACTGACTTGGTAAAAATTTACAAAAAAGGGAACATGACAGGGTTACTCACAGCGCCCTGAAACAAAAACTACACGACCAAAATGACTGCTCTTGGTATCATTTTTCATTGGAAAAGACACTCTATCCGAAGGACATAATCATTTTGTTACTTTATTTTGGGAAGTGCCCTGTTCCGTTTTTTTTGGGGGGCCACCCTGTATAGCATCTGAAGGGAGCATGAACGTGTATAATTATTATTTTCTTTAAAAATCAAACTTAAGTTATACTGTATGTCAAGTCAAATTCCCTTCCTATATTTGCACCAGATTGCACAATCACAAGAGAAAAAGGAAAGGAAAATCTCCCTTACCGCGGGAGAGGGAATAGCCTCCTTTGTGTCCAGCAACAAATCTGGGAAGGGACCACTCAAACAAAGAAAGATGTATCATTATGCCTAGCAGACGAGGCCTGCAGCACCCCCCCCCCCCCCCGCCCCCATTTTTGAAAATGCATTATTTGGACTAGACATATCTTGAATTCAGGCAAAATCATGTCATATTTGGAAGACGAAACTTTCATTTAAGAGCAATGTTACCTAATTTCAGAAGAAACTGTCTCACCTTCCGTCAAAATTGTTTTAATATCAAATAATTTGTGTGCATCAAAGAGGTAATTTTTCTTTAATTGCTTGTTAGGTGAAGAATAGAAAGGATAACTGATATAAATTATGTCAAAATAACCAAACATATTGTTATTACCACGATTGACTCTGGCCTCTCGCTTCGGCGGCGGCGGCGGCGGCGGCGGTGGCGGTGGTGGTGGTGGTGGTGGAAATGGTGGTGGTGGTATGGGTAGGTTTGGTCTATTTCGTGACAGACTCGCTAATCTTAAAGAAAAACAAATATAAATAAGACAAATTACACAGAGAACTGAAGTATAGTGACCTTGCATTCAGGCATGTGATTCAGGCATGTGGAAGAAGGTTGGAGCTGAACATTTGCCTTCTTGACAGCCACTCAATCATTCATGTGTGGCTTGCCTGACATTGTTTAGAATCATTACCCATGCCAATATATATTGGAAACATCACCCATTGGTACTAAATTGTCACACTAGATTCATTAGTCAGTTTAAAGTATTCATGAAAAATAACATTGTGAAGCTACCATAGCAAATATGCCGGCTACTATACAAAGAATTAATGAGTATCCGCAGAAGTCGTTTTCCTATTGGTTACATTATTGATTATTGATCCCACTGATTATCGTAAAGCATTTGACCGCATTAATGGTGATCTCAATTATTGAAATACTAGGTATTAGGAGCAGATTTATGTGATGGTAAATATGTATGTCTTATGTATATAGCATAAATCAAACGCAAATTCAGACAAAACTAACTTTCTACATGCGTGGAGATGCACATGAAACCCTGAAATCATAAATTAGTCTTTCTCCCAGCATATTTGACATTTATTTAATAATTTAGATTTCTTCTTTGATCTTAATTGTGTACGTATACTTGAGCGTAACATGATGGAAAATGTTTATTTAACAGAATAACACACGTTCAACAAGAAAACTGATATTCACTTTTCATTTACCTAAAATAATGCCATCATTTTCATGCAGTGGAATATACCCATTTTGCCTTTACAATTGTGTTCACTCAACCATGCAATATCGATCACAATATCAGAATATGTTGGAGAAAGTTGATAACAGATATGATTATACACATACAGTGCTAAAATCGACAAACTGGTAGTAAAAAAGCCTATGCAATTTATTCCATTTTAATGGTAAATTTAAGCATTTCTTCCTTCATCTTAACAGTGTGCTCACTCAACCATGACACGACGACTACCTCTTATGTTCACACAACATGTGATGATCGATACATGTTTGTAACAATATCTGATGTCAATTCATTCAATATACTGAATGGATATTGCAATTTTAGGAGGGTTGAACATAGCAATTTTCCCCAAAATTGTGCTCAGCCAACCGTGAAAAACCTGAACAGTGTGAAGATAGGTGTGACGGGGTCAAACGACGGATGATAGAACAACAATAGCAGTACTTAAACATACACCAGAAACAGAATTCGCCAAAATCTTGTTTCACAGACCCCCCCCCCCCCCCCCAAAAAAAAAAAAAAAAAAAAAAAGAAGAAAAAAAAAAAGAAAGACTTTTGTGACATTTGAAAAGTGGCAATGTTGCCTTTAATGTGTGCTCACTGATGCATGACTCAATGGATCAATCTCATTTTGACACAGTTATGCTACAGTCACAAATGGTCCGGGCGGATTTTCTACGATTTGGGGAAATCGTGATATCGTACGATGTCTGTGGTATTTTAGAGTACTAGCAGTCACATATTCTCCGGGCCCCGTACGCTGACCTTTGTCTTAAAATAAAACATAAATCGCACGGCCCCCGTGAACACAAACTAAGTGCCCGTACGGGTACTCTTACGGTGACTCCACGGTACCCGTACGATTTGAGTGGCACATTTTCTGTCTCAAAATCGTACGATATTCGAAAAAAAGGCTGCGATGTCCGTGCTGTGCCCGTGCGATGCCCTTGTGGTGCCCGTGCGATGCTCTCTACGCTGTGTCTACGGGCTGACGGCAAGTACAAAAATCGTACGATGCTTTTTTTGTTTTAACTCCGGGTTAAACAAATTTTTGACATCGTACGGCGAGGAAAAATGCAACGGCGACCCTACGATAGCCACGGCACCCGTGCGGGCGCCGCAAGATTCCCGCAAGATTTCACCTAAAAGTGGCATCGTACGGGCGCCGTAGCCCAAATCGGACATTTGTGACTGTAGCATTAATTGACTCCTGAAGATACATACAGGTACCAAGATACATGTTTGGCAAACTGGCAATCAAATCTAATCAAATCACTTCCTTCTCTCATTAAGATATATTCACGTAACAAGTTTTGTGGCAATAAGTCATTTGGTTCTTGAAAGTTGAAATATTGTGATAACAAGCTACTTTTGCAGACAAAATAAGCCCTGTGACCTTTGACCTTTTACCTTATGACCCCCAAAACAATCAGTTCATTGGCTCTTCAAGATATAAGTACATGTACTAGGTTTGGTGGAAATCGGCCAACCGGTTCTTGAGATATTGCTAAAACGAGCTGTTTTTACATATTGAGAACTGTGGCCTTTGACCTCATAACCCCAAAATATAATCAATTAATTGGCTCCTAAATATACTAAATAGAAAAACTGAGTGTCGAATTTCAAAGAACATGCAATGTTAATGGCAGAATAAATCTTATTTGGTCAAAATCAGTTCAGAAAAGGTTGAAATATCAATAAATCTATCCGATCGTAATAAATTTGGTCCCTGAATTTTTCGATGATTTAAACAAAAATGAAAAAAAATGCTTACACTGAAGTTTCAACAATTTTCAAAAGCGGTTTTTAAATAGTTGATCTTTCTATTTAATCATTATTTCAACTAAACATCACATGCACAATTTTGTATGAATTTTGTTTAAACCAATGCTTTTCAGAGAGCGCTTTTTTTTTATTATAACAGTCGTTTTTAATTGTGAATACCTTTCGAGCGTGGAATTATAACTATTAGTTTGTAATGTAACTGAGCAGGTTTTGGTTACTTCAGTTTAGCCTTACAAAAATTGTACTACCCCGTCAACCATTTGGAAGTTTTAAAAGACAAATATCAGTTTATCCGTAAAAGGCAGTGGCGTACCCAGGATTTTTTAAAGGGGGGGGGGGGGGGGGTGGGTTTTCTTCCGAAAATGTTTTTGTCAGTGGGGGGGGGGGGGGGGGGGGAGTCGTAAACAAAATTTGAAGCCGAGACCAAGTACATTACCTTCAGAATTTTCGAGACCGAGACCAGGTCCGTTCCACAATTTTCGAGGCCGAGACCAAGACCCAGTGGTTGAGAATCCTGTAAGCTGAGGGTAGTCGTAGACAATTTTCTGAATTTTCTTGAATACCTACAAGATAAAATAAAATCAAAGCATACCAGATAGTTTAGATTTTCATATATCGGATAAGCTGTGCCATAGTGGGAGTTTCTGTTCTTTTCTTACTACAAACAAAACTTTAGGAAGGGCATTCATATTTGAAACGTATCATATCTTCATTGCTGTCATGATTCGACCCAATGCATCGATTTCTGAACATATTAATATTTAGAGGAGAATGAACCAAATCCAAAAATAGGAGTCTCCCGGGGATAAAAGGGCCTGCGCGCGTTGCGGAATTATCGCGCGAAAAGTCGAGGGCGTGGAATCCCCCCTCCCCCCCCCCCCCCCCCCCCCCGGCCTGGTTAGGGTTAAACATTCTAAAGTGTCCTTTGATTCAGGCATTTGGTAGAGGGAGTTTGGAGTTGGACGATTGCCTATCTTGGCAACTACTCGATCTTACGTTTGTGGGTTGCCTGACATTGTTTATAACCATTACCCAGCATGGCAATGACTAGCTGTTACATCACACTCAATAATCACACTAGATTCATTAGTCAGTTCCCATAATTCATAGCAAAGTCCAAAGCAAATAATTATGAGATGGCTAGTAAACAGGAGTAATCAGTAAAGGGATCGAACTATAAATCTAGACAAGTATTTCCAAGTATTGATTATTTTGTGTCGCTCGGCATGTTGTTTATGGTTGCTCAACCACTCTCTATTTCTATACTCCGCTAATTTTGTATACTCTAAATTCCCTTTTCTAAATATAAATTCGTCACCTACTACCCATTTATAGCTTCATTGCAATAGCATCGTGTGGTGATGAATCTCTTCCGCCTGCTGCACTATTCAACACAAAACTATTTTTTGTCGGCCGATTCCTCCCTCCATTTACCAGCAAATGCCAATAAACTTTCATTTAGGCTTATGTAATCCACAACTCATATAATTTGATAATAATGACCGACTGTGTAAATGATCCAGCTGACAGGACCATCTGTATGTGATTATTACTTACTAATTCTGTTACTCGCTGAAGTAAGTCAAGCCACTGGAAGAAGAAGTAGACAGAATGAGATCTTCGAAAAACAATCGACTGCCTTATGCTAAATCCTGAAGCTTCAATAATGCAATACATACACATTATACACTAATACTCATTTCCCGCCTAAATTTGTACACATTAGTATGTCATTCAAATTGATAATCGAACCGTGGGCTACATGAATTATTCGTATGCATTGTGGGCTACTCATGAATATTCATGTAGCGGAACGGGGCTTTAGGGATGCTGGGGTTAATATCGTAGTGATAGTTGGTAAATAATTTGAATTCTTTAAACGCTTGCAGTGTCACGGAATGTACCCCGTGTTCACACACACAAATTTCATCCCTTAATCATGACTAAAGAATCAGCAGCTGACTATAGAATCAGCTGCTGATTAGCTATACGATGACATTTGTGTGTCTGAACGCTGACTAACGAAACGACGTATAGCGAATCATGATTAACGAAACGCGGGTTTGATCATCGTTTCGTACGAGAGCTGACTATAGAATCACGATCATTTCGTGTGTGAACATTGGCTCGCTCGTTTAATCATGATTAGCTATACGAGTCTGGGCGGGGCTTAAAGGGTACCACCACCCAAAAATAATATTCTTAAAGAAAGGTAAAATTTTTAGTATTCCATTCCATCAACAAGTTCACAAAAATATGTTTCCAGAAAGAAAGAAAACAAATAATTGGAAACGCATCACCACTCTAAAGCATGCGTGCATGCGGTCTGAATTACGCAGACTGCTATGTGTGCGGTGAATTGCAATGCGTGCAGAGCGAACGAATCGCCCGGGAATCTATTGTTTACAAACGTGCGCGTGAATAGCTGCATTGGCGCACTCGCAAATGGTTGGCCCGTATGGAACCAGTACATAGCAGTGGTTCCGTAAATGGTGGAAATTAATTGCTTTGTTTATGAATTACACAACCCTTTGCAAAATGTTGGGTATCTATTTGATATCACAAAATGGTACCAAAACATATAATAATGTGTTGTTCTTTGCCTGGTGGTCCCCTTTAACGCCCCGCAGACAGAAAAAAAGACACACTGCGCAGTAGCAAACTGCGCACTTCGTGCAGCTGGCCAGCCACCTGTTTTGAGATCTTGGTTTTGTGTGTGTGAACGTTAGTGTAGTTTGGTTAATCATGATTCTCTATACGAAGTTTCTTTAGTCATGATTCTTTAGTCATGATTAAGGGATGAAAATGTTTGTGTGTGAACACGCTGGTAGACACATTGTCTGGAAATACCCTTCTCTCGGCCTGGCGATTTGGGGATTGTGATGTGGGCGGAGGCACGCTTAGGCTGTGCTTGTACGTGTGTTCTGATTGGATGGGTGATAGTGGATGGAGCCGGGCTGTGTTGATTGTATGAAATACACGGGAGGTAGTGCGTGCGCACATACACGTGCTTGGGTTGAACTGGGTTACAATGAGTGTATGGCAAGTGTGTGAATTATTACGTGTGATTGAGTGTTGCCGTGGCCAACTTGCGTCACGACGGAGAAGAGTATTTCTACGCAAAGTGAAAGTAGTAATAGTAATAGTAATAGTTTTGTAAATGTAATTCGGGGGCGTAGCGATATTATTGTCGCTGGGGCGCCCGGGGGGGGGGGGGGGGGCACTCAACTATATTGCTGTACACACGCGCGACCACAGGTTTTTCAAACCCACCCTTATCAAGTTTTATCCATTGGTCAAATTTATACCCTATTCAAATATTTTCGCGTGCTTTTCGGACAATTTTGCCCCCTAAACAAGTATAACCCCTAAAACATACCCCTAAACAAGGTCTACGTCAATTGCTCTCAATTAAACCTCTAAAAATAATGGAAATGTTTAACTACCTTAAACATATAACCCTAAACAAGGTCTACCTTAAATAAACCTCTAATGTACATGTAAATGATGCTTGTAAGTATCGGTTTCCATGGTGGTGTATACAGGGAGGCCCAGAAAGAATGCAACACCTACGATCGTTAATTTCATCAACATCATCGACCAAATGTCATTGTGTTTTTTTTTTGATTTGGTAGAACATTCTTTTTCCAACAAAATGATACCATGAGCATTGATTTGGGGTAAGGCGTTTGGATCCTAGGGCCATTTTTCTGAGGCAATGTCGTTTCCTAAATTTGCTACTTTTTCGTCTCCAGCGATCCTCTGAACACTGAGACATTCTCGCCCCACGGCCTCCCATAGACAGAAGAACCGCATGACTGCTCTACCTTTGATAAGGAAGACAATGTTAGGTAATCGAGTACCCCGTACTTCCTTATCAAAGGGAGAGCAGTCATGCGGTTCTTCTGTCTATGTAAAGTGAACCATGCGTGAGCACTTCGCGAACTCGGCGCGAACACTGCGTACATGCGTGAATGCGGCGCAAACTTGCGCGAACACAACGTGAACAGCTCGTGAACAATGCGTGGCATGGCGTGTAGTGTCAGGGTGGTTTTAGGTGTGAAACGACAGCCACCAAGCGGGACAAAGCGTGACCAAAAACTGCCCCGACAACTTCACGCATGCGGGAACTATGCGTGGCGTGCGTGACACTGCGGGACAATGCGGTACGTATGCGCGAAGCCGCGAACTATACTTTAACCTGTGTGTGAACAAGTAGTGCCATTGCGTGCCAAAGTGTGCCAATGCGGCCCATTATTGGCCGCGCATTGCGTAGACAGTGCGTAACTATGCGTGTACAGTGCGCGAACAGGTCGCAAACGCTCCGCGATGTAGCACCGAAATGGCACGCCTTGCCACGACGCATTGCGTGGCAATGCGGGGACAAAATTCGTGCAAGTGGGTGTCCATAAATATTTATTTGATAATGTATTGTCCGATGGGACTATTTCTTTTTTGATTAATATTGGGTGAAGATGCATTAACATTCTTTTGCAGTTACATATAAATGATAAGCGTATTGTAAGCTCTGTTTATTAATGGTCAATGATGACTGAATGTTTCTATTTATTAACTTGTAAATATTTTCATATGGGCCTCAACGTGACAAAAGGGGTATAAAGGCGAAATTTATGGAAAATGAGTTAAAACTATTTTCTGAATGTATGAAGGGTACTGAATCCAAAAATGTTGGGTTTTTGAAAATCTGACTTTTCTAAGTACTGTACCTCTACAGCCTCAAACAAAAATAGTGTATTTACGCAAAAGTGAACAGTAACTGCAGATCCGCTACAAAACGCAATTTAGAGAAACCCCCACCCATGATTATTTTTGATCGCCAAATATTTTAGGCTGTTATAGGGTATGGTCAAAAAATACTTTTAACTGATCTAAAAACCACTCGAATGCAATTTCAAAAAATTACCTTGGCAAGGTCAGGACATTATTTATTCAAAATGGCTGCCGTATGACACATGTGCATGATTATGGGTCATGCGTCATGAACTGACCTCCAAATAGGGTGGTGCCGTTACATTCTGTTACATTCTGAGGACGACGAAGAAACACGGGCGAAGACATGACATTGATACCCATTCAAGTGGGGGATGATCTATTCATTCATTCCCCCCAGTTCAATAGGTATTACGTAACTCACTACGCCCGTGCGAAGAAATTACGTCATTTAGGTTCTCTCTCGTCGTCTGGCCAATCTGAGCACTCGTTCATCCCCGATTTCAGGTTGTTCGGAAAATCCGTACGCCGTCTTCAAAATGACGCAATCAGAGCATTATCAACATGTATGTGTGTTTTTTTAATACGTGTGTATGTTTATATGCGGTGGGTATTTGTGTAACTATGGTGTGTGTGTGTGTGTGTGTGCGTGTTTACGTATGTGTGTGTATGGTTGTATGTGTTTGTAAGTGTGTGTTTGCGTGTGTTCCTGTGTGTGTGTTTACGTGCGTATGTGTGTTTGTGCGTGTATGTGTGTGTGCGTGCGTGTGCGTGCGTGTGCGTGTGTGTGTGTGCGTGTGTGTACGTGTGTGTGCGTGTGTGTGCGTGTGTGTGTGTGTGTGTGTGTGTGTGTGTGTGTGTGTGTGTGTGTGTGTGTGTGTGTGTGTGTGTGTGTGTGTGTGTGTGTGTGTGTGTGTGTGTGTGTGTGTGTGTGTGTGTGTGTGTGTGTGTGTGTGTGTGTGTGTGTGTGTGTGTGTGTGTGTGTGTGTGTGTGTGTGTGTGTGTGTGTGTGTGTGTGTGTGTGTGTGTGTGTGTGTGTGTGTGTGTGTGTGTGTGTGTGTGTGTGTGTGTGTGTGTGTGTGTGTGTGTGTGTGGGCTTATATCATGTCACTAATCCTCAGCAACGCACGAAAGCAACGGAGAGGGGGTTGTATAGGATCTTTTTCAAGGGGGGGGGGGGGGTTATGCCATAACATTTTGGAAGCTGAGACCAAGTACTTTTAAACATTTCGAGACCGAGACCAAGTACTTTCAAAATTTTCGAGACCGAGAACAAGTACTTTCCTCTTAGTGGGGGGGGGGGGGGGGGGGCCTCATTTTGTATTATGAGTAGCGGTCCTCTTCTCGTATTATGACTACCGACCCTCATTCCGTATTATAACTAGCGATCCTCACTCCATTATTATGACTATATAGCGACCCCCCCCCCCCCCCCCCCCCGGGCCTCATACATTTCAGGTGCATTTAGATTTCCCCTCGTTTCTTTGTCGATCTTCGGCACCATAACAGTTCATATTTGAATAGCCTAGAGTAGCGAACCATGCATGCCGCAAAACACAACGATTATAATATAATACGAGTATTATCAAACGAAAAAATAAGCTACGCATGAGCGAGCACAAAAAGTTGAATCACAATTTGTTTTTATTGTGTACTCCAAATGGATAAAGAATTATACTGTATACAGAATAAATTTAATATGTAGGGATTCATGCACAAATACAGCAGTAAGTTGTAAAGTATGTGTGTAATAGCTTTTCGGTTGGAATGGTTTATTCGTCATCCAGACTGCATGTTAAAGTTGTGACTATTTCGTGATCAAAAGATTCGACATATTCGAAGTACCTTACCTCGTAAGTAAAAACAATTGGTCTTCTGTAGTCAACTAATTGAGATGTATTCCTCTTTTATATAACTGGAAGAACTAACATTAGTATTTACATAATGCTCATTTACTAAGGCTCTCGACTCATAACATTTAATACAATTATGACCTTTGGTTGTCAATATGTCATCAGGTGAATGATCTTCTCAATGCCCATGAGCCGATTGGAAGGAGTGCTCCCCAGGGAGTGGATATGGTGCACACAATGTATGCGGGCTGGCATTGTATGACAGAAACAATAATAGCGCAATAATAGTGACTCTAAACATGCTAAAAGCAAGCCAAAGAGATATATTCTGGAGCTTCGTAAATGGAAATAATTCCGACTCAATTCAGATGTAGCTTCTCTGAAATCCTCAGAAGGAATTGCGTTTTCTTATTGCAAGACCAAAGCCAGTTCACGTCTGTCTTCAACCATGAAGAAGACGTAACCATCATCAAAGACAAAGTGAAGAGCCCACATCCAGAAATGCGTCACATCATCATATGCGGCCAATGCGGGAGTGGAGATGGTGCACACAATGTGTGTGGGCTGGCATTGTATGACCGGAATAATAATAGTGTAAAGCGCTTCGAGATGATATTGTATTTCTCGTTAGGTGCTATAATAAATATATAAACCGAAACTTGTATTATTATTTGTTGTTCGTGTTTCCATTTCCTCATCATCCTCTTGGGGAGCCCCCCTCCGAGATACACGGAGCCATGGTCCCAGGGATCTTGTTTTAAAGAGGTTCCACTGTTTAATAATATTGTTGTGTAACCGGCAGAACGATGTGAGCCCAGTGGACAGCTGTTCACTCTTTGTTTCCATCAAACACAAGACAGGAGAGCAAATAATTTCCACCCTGGCCTGTTATCAGTATGTTTTTTTGCATGTTTTTGAGAAACAAAATAATTGTGCAATGAAATTACTTACCTTTTCTATGCACATTGTTATTTCCTGTGAATTATAATAAGTTTGGGGCTCACAGTAAGGGAGCAACTTGCGTGGTGCAGCTTCCTGGTACTCATATGATATTCATAAACATCGCACGGTGCGCACATTTTGCAAATTTAGTGGGCTCACTTCTAACGCCGATATCTTGCCTCATCCTTGATCAATATTAGCGGTTGGGGTTTTATTTTAAAGAATATACTTTACATTTTCATATTCTTGTAATGTCATTAGTTCATTACATGAGCAAATTAGACAAATAATCGATTCAAAATCATCCAAAATTTACGTATTATACTTGTTTTAAAATGCTCGCAAAAGCGATCTAAATCCTATTGCCTACTTGACATTTTTATATCATTATAAAGAGTATTATGTGTTATGCCGTTTTGGGGCACTTCCATATAATGTTCAATTTTATATCCCCATCCCCCCGGGATCTACGCCCGTGGTGCAGATGTATAGCATTTCAAGCACTGTTATTGTTCATGTATTTGATTACAGTGCACTGGCACACACACATCTTCTTAAATGTGATCTAGCCTGACAAAAGCAGACAGCCATGCACTAAGTTGAAGCAAGCTGATTTGAAGATAATGATATGATCATTTCCCCTAAGTAACGTGCTTTTGAAACCTTACTCGATAGACTATAGAACGAGTCCTTGGTATAACAAGCATGTGCAGCATGGCGATATAAAGGTTTGAAAGTAAAGTAGGTAATTTAGGTGGGGCGGTTTTTGATTCATTTTTAGGATAAATCGCTCTCTTTAGTTCCCCTTCCTTCAGGAGTGTTAACTAAGAGCCTTTTCACATTGGCGAAAATGCGTGATTTCAATCATGATTTGAGTTATTTTCACTCCAATCACGGTATTTTTGACGGTGTGAACACTAATTGGAATCACGAATCGCGGAACTCAAATCACGGTCCAGAGGTGTTTTCAAATCATGATTCACTCAAATTACAGTGTGAATCGGTAGTGTGAACGGCTTGACCTCCAAAACATGATTTGGGAGGCGGAGCTTACGTGACCTTACATGCACTTCCACCAATAAACGGGGCGCTCTTCGCTTCGAATGCAGTCATGCAGTGTAGTACTAGTGTTCTCCTTGTTTGATTGACAGGTACGTCTCCAGAAACTGTGATTGTAATCACAGTTTTTATTTTCGTAGTGTGAAAGCAAGGCAACAGAATCACCGTGATTGTAGACATACTGTAACTCCAATCATGATTGCAATTACCAGTGTGAACACGCTCTGAGTCAAGGCACCTATCCCTCAGAATTTGCCTCCTTTGTAGAGTAGTGCTACAAGAGACCATAACAAATCAACCATGTCGAATTTGTTGCCATCTCAATCCGCACTGAAATTTCTTGTAATGGTTTACCGCACATCCTTTCAAAATGAGAGTTATTACATAATGATGGGGCCCTAGTATGCATTGGACAAAGCCAAATCAAAGCTTATACGAATTAACAAGATTGTGACTTTTTATACCGACCCTTCTTTATAACTTTCGAGTTCTTAGCTGGGCTGTTACATTTTTATTGAACAATTTTGTTGCCAGACGCACAAAAGCTCGTTGTGTGTCATGATTGTGTGTGAGTGTGTTTGTGAAGGTTCAGACATTACACGGTTGACCGCATCTCGCCACACCCATGCCCCATGTAGTAGGCTTGTTAAGGGCCAAAAACATGGGTGTTGGCTGCATTTTGAGGTACGATTGTCTTACTTGGGACACATATTCCTTGGATCAAAAGAAAACAATTCATCCAAAGATACACTCTGTATCTATGCAAATTAGGCCTAATTTCCATAACTTATGCAAATGTATTCATGAAAATTGGATATTCTATGAAAATGGTGTTTTTGAATTCCTTGGATCAAAAGAAGAAAATTCGTCCAAAGAGACACTCTGTATCTATGCAAATTAGGCATATTTTCCATAATTTAAGCAAATTTATTCATGGGAATGGGATATTTTATGAAAATTGTGTATTTATTGAGATATTTGAAGGACAAACATTTGAAAATAGATGACATAGGATATCAAGGCCAGTGGATCAATCTAGCAGATTATGTTAACGTTTGGTGATCATCTAAACCCTCAAATTCAAAATGGCCACCGGCAGCAATGTTAAAATTCGCACATTTTGTGTTATTGTTGAACTCCATATCTGTATGATATGTTTAGTAAAATCATTACTGGGATGTCAAAATCAATTGTTGACTCATCCTTGGAACAAACTAAGAAGATATTTCAAAAGAGACGCACAATTCCTGTATAAATTAGCCTCATTTGCATAATTTATGTATAATGACACAGGGATGTAATTTATTATGATATTATCGTCTTATTAACATACTAAAATGTAAACATTCCTGCGGCGGCCACATTGGATTTGTGAGAGAAGATGACTGCCAATGTTGACAATAACCTGCCAGAAGTATTTGTTTAATTTGACTTACCCTAGTTCATCAATCTGCATAAGTTAAAACATCAATTATTTATATAAAGACTACATTATTTCATAATATATCACATATGTGTACTAATGCATACATTATGCAAATTTGTCTAATTTACATCGATACAGTGTGCTTGTTATGATGATTCTTCTTAGTTTGTTCCAAGGATGGGTCCAAAATTGATTCAGACATCCAAACAATTTTTAAAATAGACACATCACACATGTTTGTACCATGATTAGTTCAAAAGTAAAACAAAATATACAAAATCTAACATTCCTGCCAACGGCCATCTTGGATTGGAGGGACTAGATGGCCACGAAAGGTTAAACAAATCTGCTAGATTGATCCACTGGCCTTGATATACCCTAGACCATCTATTTCGAAAGTTATTCTCTCAAGTATCTCAATAAAAACACCATTTTCATAGAATATCCCTTTTTCATGAATAAATTTGCATAAATTATGGAAATTAGGCCTAATTTGCATAGATACAGAGTGTCTCTTTAGATGAATTTTTCTTTTGATCCAAGGAATATGTGTGCCAAGTAAAACAATCGTACCCCAAAATGCAGTCACGGACCCCTTAACAAGCCTACTATACAATTGGAAGTGAGGTAGAAGTTTGACCGATGATCGAATCACAGATCTATATATACTACACTAATTGGCTGTCACATGACCTGTATAAATACGTTCGAAGACCGTTTTGTCAGTTTCTTATACGTTCCACTTTCGTTTTGACCGGTTCTTGTAAGTTACTCGTACAGCGTTTACTCTTACGGTGATGTCCGTTCTATGCGCGGTAGCTGTCTTGTACTTGTCTGGTAATCGTGCGTTTTTTGTACGTTAAATCCGTTCCATATCCGTTCGTAAGACACTTCGAGCAGCAACGGAGACGACGTTCGTCACCGAATAATTTGATTTCGCAAATTTTCTATTTGTTTGGCAAACGTTTTTGAAATCCGGTCAGATGTGACCGGGCCTTAAGAAGAAAATTTTGGACTTGACGACATGTACTATATGGCGTAATGAGCCCAAACTTGTTTTCTTTGGGGGGGGGGGGGGGGGGGGGGGTAGAAAAAATCCCCATCACCACCAGGTAATAGCATAATGGCAGGTTCGCCAACTTTGAGCAAGCGGTGAGTGTGAGACTTTGCGCGAGGGAGCGAAGCGAGCAAGCCCGAAGGAACTAAGCCGCGGCTAAGCAGGGGGAGTGTGTGGGAGGGGGTGGCACCGCTCCCACGGTAGGGAGCTTTTGAATTTGTTGGACTTGAATTGTGCAATTTGGTGCATACCTAGGAAGGAATTAGGACTTGACGCCATGTACTACAATGTGGGTAAATGTGTTATGTGTTATGTTTCTACCGACTGGGAAAAGGTAAACATTTTTGTATTAAGAGAACATAATTATAAAATATGCACCCCCAAAAATAATGTTCGCAGTGACATACTATGTATGATACAACAGTATTAACAAGGAATTCCAGAGATTTGACAAGACCAATTCCCGAGGGAGCGAAGCAACCGAGAGAGGAAGGGGGGGGGGGGGGGGTGTGAATTGATGGGAGCTACTCATTCGCATTTTTTACTTGAAATTATTTGTGTGTATGTTGTTTTTGTAGGTTGTAATATATTTCGTTTATTTAATTTAGTATTTAAAGCGCATAGAGAGTAAGCTTACTATTATGCGCTATATAAATATGTATTATTATTAATCTGGTGCATACCTAGGAAGGAAATTTGACTCGACATGAAGTAGAATCTGAGTTCAAGAAATACCCTTTTTTTAATCACTGGTATCGAATAAGAAATAACTTATGTTTTTAAAATTTTATTTGGGGGGCAACAGCCCCCCCCCCCCCCCCCAGGCCCCCCACAAGTGGTGCATTCAGCTTGTAAAGATCTGCCAACCTAGCTAACGTCAACATTTTAGATTTTAGCAGTTCGCCTTTGACAATGATGTAGGCCCACACATTATTTGTATTCATTCATTCGTTCAAGGACTACACCAGGGCCCCGTTGCAGAAAGAGATACAATCGATTGTAAGTTACGATTGATCGTAAGTCAGAAAATGTACGCGTTTCAACCAATCAGAATTGTGCATCTAGAACACGTGATCTGACTTACGATTAATTGCAACTTACAATCGATTGTATCTCTTTCTGCAACGGGGCCCTGCAATTACAATTATTAATTTTGTTCTAACTGCATGGCGTGCTCTCAAATATATTGAACTGATGAATTGCATGCACGGATGCTCCTATTGACCAGTGAATGCCCTGATCATCAAATTTGATTAATTTATGTATTTATTTTTGTATGGCCGTAAACGCGAATTTTTTCTCTTTCGCATGGCTCGCACATAATACGTGTCAATTAACACGCACTACTGCGAGCGCTGGTTCTTACAAGTTTTAGTTACTTCAATCCTGTTTGACCAAAATTTGTACTATACCTTTAAAATATCAGGGAATGTTAGTTTTATAAATCCTTGATTTAGAGCCATTCAACACAACAAAAGTGGCTGCTTCTTCAAAGATCGTGCTGTATAATTATGAGCTAATGCATTTTAAACGTTGTATGATATTAGAATGTAGTCGTGTATATTATATATATACGACAATCAAGCATCGGATCGAAGGGCCGTCGTAAACGTCGATTTATTTGTTATGGGCTGATACGACGTTCTTACAAACAACATACGCTTTGATTGCGACAGCTTTGAACTATAGATACTTTCCACCGGCAGTCATACAAACTCTTACTTTACCTCTCACGACCTATGGTAATCCTTTCTATGAGCCCTGACAAAATCGAACTTAACAAATCGTTGGTTGAATATGACAGGGGGTATACAGTGAGTGTAATAACATCCCTGATAGCAGAAACTGGTAAATATGACGTCTTATTTACGTCATGTATTACGTCTTTAAAGCGACATAACTTGACGGCAATAAGACGTAAACTTGTACCCGCGTACGTCGTCGTTAGGACGTCATAATAAGTCATCGTAATGACGTCATAATAAGGTCGTTCAAACGACACAAATTATAATGGCAAAAATAGTCTTTGAAAGACGTCATAATGACGTCGTAATAATGTCGTACATACAACGTACGACGTGTAAACCAGTTTACGACCAATTTACGACGTCTTAAAGACGTCAGTCTACTAGCAGGGATTACTAAAATGGGTCGCAATACACTGTTTTAGGTCACGACACACTTTTCCCGGACGACTATTCATTTTCGTTAATCTTTTTTTAAACAGATGTACAAATATATGCTTTCCCTCGATTCCAGAAAATAGAACGATGCTTTTCAGCCAGGAAGACGGCCGGAAATACGCTTGCCTCTTAAGCAAGTTTATCATCATGGCCACTGAATTAGCGATCTTGAAGTCCTTAGGGGTGCTACTTCCAGAGATGACCGTTATATTTTCATCGAACGAGCGGACTCTTGGATTTATCAACAGTATGCCGTCGACCTTCATGTGCTTCGCATGTGAGATTATTTTGTTTTACCTATCATAACAAAACCCTCGTGCACATCGTCCACTGAAAAATAACGAATAAACAATGAATAATGTGGCTTGCAACGATATATCACGTAAGCACATCACGTGTGCCTTCGCAGTTCTTCCATCGCATTGCATGATGGGAGAGTAAGATAGTACTACAGAAGTTCGCTCAATGTTGCCTGCTATTAGTTTTTTGTGTGTAATCTATATGCACTCAGCACTTCTGAGAATGTCAACCGAAAGTAATCGAAGAAATTTGCTAATGATCGTCAACCTCATAAATGTGCCAGTGCAAATTATACAGAGAGAAAAATACCTGTCAAACATTTTCTAGAAATATGATTGTTTCTGTCACATTTTTATTGCAACAAACTCAATCATATTCTTTGGTTGAGGCAATTGGGCATAAACACATTAAATCAGAGTAATTGTATTATAATGTTACATACCTAACAGCTCCAATGATTGCCTACATTCTGAAGTCCGGCAAAGTTGAGCTCCGTATTCTGGCAGCCATAGGCGCGATCATGTCTTCACTAAGCATCATCATAGCAGGACTTGTCTCGTCTCCAGCTTCCCTTGGATGCTGCCTCGCAGTGACCGGTAAAGTATATATTTATGTCTTTATTCATGGTATTTATTTTGAACACGTATGGCAGCAAACAAGCTGAATTGCACGTGCTAAACATTCAATTAAATCAAAACAAACAATGTCATTCATGTAAACTTGAACCATAATTGTGAAATTGCAATTACATGCAGAAACATTATTTTGAAAACCACGTAATACATTAAAATATTAAAATTTACATTTGCACTTGTCACTATAACAAAGTATAAGATATCATTGCAGTAACTGTACTGTTCAGTGTTTAACTCCTTCACTACGGGAACCGAGTTTCCCCGGTACCCGTGAGCCATGTTCAGAGACGGGAACCGAGTTTTCCCGGTTCCGACCAACGCCTATTTTATTTGCTTGAACCATAGGCGTACCCAGGGGGGGGGGGGGGGGGGGGAGGGGGGGTTCAACCCCCCCCCCCCCCCTTTTCAAATGTTAGCCGGTCTCGAGACTACTTTTAAGCGGTCTCGACCGTCTAAAACCTGGTCTCGACTGACTAAAACCCGGTCTCGACCGACTTAAACCCGGTCTTGACGCCCAAAATTGTGAAAATACTTGGTCTCGGCTTCGAAAAAAAATTACGGATACATTTACACATTTATGACTCGGGTAACTTTGTGATGGAAACATTATCAACTGACCCTATTCATATAATTAAAGCATGAGCAATGCCCGAGCATACCTACACAAATACATATTTCATTATTTGATTATGTCTACTGTATTATGTCAATGGAGATCCAGGAGGTAGCGTCACGGTGTTACCCAAAAAGTAACGCCGTGACCAAACTGATATTGCTTAGATTAATTAGTGGTAAAAGATAATGCTGCTTTTTAGCATCCATACTATAGCCCTATGGGCTAATGAAGAAGAAACACAAAATCATTTCATTCCCATTTATATTTTCCCAGAAATATTTAAAAATATTTGTTTTAATGGTAACACCGTGACATATTTATGACTATAAATCAGACAGTCACTGAAGCGGAACGAAGAGCGAAAATGCTGAAATAGATATTTATCTGATAAATTGAAGTAATGATCTTAGCAACACTGAAAGAAAATTTAATGAAAACCTATTTTGGCAGTTCTTTTCAGCTTAATATTAGTATATTTTGTGAAAATTAATTTAGGCTAATTAATAACAATGAAATAATAGTTTAAGCTAAATTTTGTTGGGAACAAAATGAATTTTTGAATAGTTCAATCTTTTAGCTTTCATTTGATACCAAATATGTTATGATTCGACGAATATGAAAAATCAGTGGTTATGTCAATGTTTGCTTGGAATTGCCCTTTATGCATTATGGTTATACCCGCTAGAAATATAAAAAAATATATAACAAATATGCATTTTAATGCAATCATTATTATTCCATTCATAGGTATAAGCCTGTCTACTGGATGTATTTCTGCCAAGATTACACTCAACAACCACTTCAAAGACCGCTTCGTGTTGATGAATTCTATCGCCAACGCCGGTGGCACGATCGGGGGCCTTGTTGTTCCCGTCATTGTGGAGAGATCTCTGGAAGCGTATGGCTATTCTGGCGCGATGCTCATCCTGGGAGGGATAAGTTTGCACGCGCTGCCAGCGTGTATCATACTGCGACAACCACGAGCGGAAACGACAAAGCAGGCACCTAGTCCTAGAGTAGAACATCAGGAACAAGCTTCAACTTCGTATGCACTTGAAGCCAGTGACACTTCCAGTGATACTTGCTTGTCGAACGATGACCCCGAACACATAACGAAGGTTAATGAAGAGCGAACACAAGTTACAGACGAGGGAGGGGGAGACTTTGATGACAATACCAACATACCATTATCGAGGTCGATCTTGCAGTGGATCCGAAGCACCATTGTATTTGACGAACCACTTTTCTGCATCGGAGTCTTGTATATTTTCCTCGTTTCTTGTGGAATAAACTCTTGGTTTCTGTTTCTTGTGCCTATTGCCGAATAGCGCGGCATCCCCAGCTCACAAGCAGTCTTCCTCGCTACACTGGGAGCTTCAGGCGGCATGATGACACGAGTATTGTTCATCGTCATGCTCTACTTTCACGTCAACGCCGTGGTGCTCGGTGGAATTTACAGTGCTCTCTGTGCGTTAACCTTTCTTATTGACCACTTTCTAACATCTTTTCCCACCATGGGCGCCTTAGCATTCATTCAAGGGTGGAGCATTTTCTCATGTTCTATAGCCACGTCAGCATTTTTAAAATATTCAGTTTCTGACGAAAACTTCGCAGTTGCCTCCGGGTACGCTCTCTTGATGGAAGGAGTAGGAGGCAGTGCAGGGACATTCGTTTCAGGTAATTAAGCTATAATCATTTGGAATTATGAGCAAGAAAGATCAAGGGAAAGAATATCCGGTTGCAAATTTACCATCTCGTTAAAAAGTTGTTGTTTTTTGCAAACTGTGACATCATTCATGAGCAACCTGTTTTTTTATGACAAAGAATGTTAACAAAGAATGTTTTTAATTATTACAAAAATAGTTTTAAGATTGTTTATCTATCCTTTTCTGGAAAAAAAAAGGAAGGGGGTTTTGCCCACGCACATTAAAATGTATAAATGACACGTTGCTTGTGATAACGTCTCATCAGGCAGGGGGAATGTGACATAATTTTTCATTTTACACCAACATTTACACATTTTACCCAAATTATTATGAACGGATGGCCTCTAGCGAACATATTGTTGGCCGTATCGGGCTAAAACGTTAAATAATATTGCTGTTTTTTTTTCTTCCGTAAATCAAATTCGGTTCTTTTTATATATTAGGCCATTTGTATCTCGCTATGTTGATGTAGGAGATGTGATAGTGAAAGGGATCTAGTAACATAGTCTAAATCTTAAAGGGGTAGTACAGTTTTGGTAAGGCTGAACTTTAGTAACCAAACCTGGACAGTAACATTATAAACTAATAGTTATTACTCCACCATGCTCGAAAGGTATACAAAATTACAAACGACTAAGTAAAAAGCCTGTTATCATTCAAAAAGAGCCATTAAAACACAAGAGGGCGCTTTCTAAAAAGGCATAGGTTTCAACCATTTTTCATACAAAATAATGCATGTGATGTTCTATTGAAATAATGATTAAGTAGATAGATCATCAACAACTATTTAAAAAACGCTTTTAACATTTTTTGAAAAAGTGTAAGCATTTTTTTTATTTTTTGAAAAAATCATGTAATTATTTGGGCCCCAAATAATTATAAGATCAAATATATTTATTGATATTTCAGCCGTTTCTGCACCGATTTTGACCAAATAAAGTTTATTCTGCTATTAAAATTGCATGTTCTCTCAAATTCGACGCTCAGTTTTTCATTATCTCACAAAAAAATTGTGATGTGCAGCGCCCTCTCTACCAAAACTAAACTACCCCTTTAAAAATGTACTTAGAACTCTAGCGATTGTCACATATCTCAATATATTCGTATTACCAATAGACGCATGGAACAGCTTTCGATTTTCCAAATTTCTCTTCCGTTATAAAAAAAAAAAAAGCATGCATGAATGAAGAGTTCAGATTTGTAATTATCTAGTGGATAATTATGACTGTGTATAACGAATATCACTTTGCATTTTCCCTCATTTCTTGGTTATAATTATGACATTCATTTAGCATGGCATTTTCACACATTAGTCAGTGGATATATCAGATTACAGAAATACGCATTATTTGTATCAACCATTTGTCAGTGTTTGCACATGTCACCAGAGTTACTAGATCCATTTTAAGTCCTTTAAATACGACGTATCGTTACCATTGTGATATATTTTTTCAACATTATTTAGGCGCCAAAGTTAAGAAATAAATTATCCTTGTCATATTTGTCATGTACCATGTACTTTATTATTATTTTGTATCAATAGGGTGGATCAAGGATGTCACCGGATCCTTCGACTTTACTTTCGCCTTCCTTGGTGCAGTTTTCTCCCTTGCTACAATTAATGCGGCGTGCTTCTTCTTTGCACTTCGTATTCGGAATGATGGTATGGATAACAGCCAGTAACTCATAGTAAGTCATATTAAAGGACATCAAGCGTGGGGATGTTACACAGCGGGTCGCCATTTTGAACTAGGCTAGTTCGCGCGCACCGCATGACACTAAGCTAACGTGCATTACGCACCGTGCACAACGTGACGTGACGTGACGTGACGTGACGAATCTGAACTACCTTTAAGTGGGTACATCTCTGAAGCTGCTGAACCGTAGCTGGCGCCATGGACATGATGGACACTACTACTAAATAATAACTCGCTCCATAGCCGTATCGGCTCTGACTCGCTCCCTAAGTTTTTGAAACAAGGTATTCACTTTTATATAAAGTATATGTACCATTTAATTTACGGGAAAAGAAATGGATGACATTATAGTGTCTTAGACGTAATCACTAATGGCTTGTTTTTTGGGTCTTGTATTAGTTTAGTTATGTCTTGTTTTAGGAATTATGTAAATCCAGCCAGATCGTTGTCTGCACTATTACACATTAAATAGGATGAATATCCTCTGAAAGTTGTAGCACGATTGGTCAATAAATAATACAGCTATAACCATTTATTTCTACGAGTGACTCAAATTGACAACACACTCTGGCAAAGTAGTGGAAAACTCCCCATGATATGTTTTTTGGAAAAAAAAAATCAATTTGTTTTAATTTTCTCAAAATACATGTTTACCCTTCATTTGAGTTCAACATATGTCTCTGGAAACAAACTGTTAACTTTGATATCCACATTGAAGAAAATGTTATATGAAGGGTTATATTTTCTGGGATTCATTTATGTAAAAGTGCATGTACTGGAATGCACCTATATCAAGTGTCAAATCGAACATTTCTAGTATTAGAAGCTTAACAAGACTTAACGATTCTTTGCCTCAGAAAACACTACTTACCTTGTCTTGCTTGTACTAATACCTTGTCTTGTTTATCGTCACATTAATGTGAAAGTGATTTAGCAAGGGAGAATACTTATCAAACTGAATTGAAGTCTGTATCATTTGTTGCGAAAACGAGTAATTCGAATAAAAACTCACTCAGCTTTTTAAGCACACACTAAGCCCTTATATTGCTTAAATCCAAAAGTTTAAATGACCTCATTCTGCTTGACACTTGGGTTCTTAGGTTTAAATGCATGAATGACTAATTAGCTCCTTAACTCATTTTAGTATTATTTTTTATTTTTTTTTATTTTTTTACACAAACCGCAAATAAACATACTAACAATATACTCGTCAAAGTCAACTTTTGTACAATATCTTATTCGCACTACTGTTTCACTTAATTAATTTAGTTTTAAACTTAGTTCAACCTTATCAAAGTTGTAAAAAGTAAGTCAAAACAAATAGATTTACCCAAAGTGACAACTAGTCATTAATGCGAAAGTGTTTACTATATTGTTTTATATGTATGATAATGTAGTTATCAGTACTTGCAATTATTATTATGTGAGTCGCTTTTATATTCGTGTAATCATTTGGTAATCTTCCCAATCTTGGATATTGTCATGTACTTTAAATATCCCTACCGGAAATAGCACAGTGTGCCACAGTGTGAACACATACCCAGGTCGAAAAAACAGTTGAAAATTAGTTGCCAACTGGTACCAGTTGATACCACCAGTTGGCCAACTGGTTTCAATATGGAAATTGGTACACTGGAATCAACTGGAATCAATTGGAATCGAGTAAGAATCCAGTAAGGCTTACCAGTAAGAAGACCAGTTAAAGTAGTTGGTTCCAACTGGTATATTGAATTGGTTTCAACTGGTATCTCTATTGGTTTTAACTGGACTGCTGCATCTATCCATTTATCTTTACTGGGAACCGGGAATGTAAACTGCTACCGCTTGATGCCAGTTAAAACCAGTAAAAACCAGTTGAATTTCCAACTGGTTTCAACTGGTTTCAACTGTTTTTTCGACCTGGGTAGTGAACATACTGTGTTTAACAGTGTAGACTGCAGTGTGAACACACTATGTTTAACAGTGTAGACTGCAGTGTGAACACACTGTGTTTAACAGTGTAGACTGCAGTGCGAACACACTGTGTTTAACAGTGTAGACTGCAGTGTGAACACACTGTGTTTAACAGTGTAGACTGCAGTGCGAACACACTATGTTTAACAGTGTAGACTGCAGTGTGAACACACTATGTTTAGCAGTGTAGACTGCAGTGCGAACACACTGTGTTTAACAGTGTAGACTGCAGTGCGAACACACTATGTTTAACAGTGTAGACTGCAGTGTAAACACACTGTGTTTAGCAGTGTAGACTGCAGTGTGAACACACTATGTTTAACAGTGTAGACTACAGTGCGAACACACGGTGTAGACTATGTTAAATTGGAGCGTTTTAACAGTGTGAACACTCATCACACTGTGAATACACTGTGAGCACAGCGTGAAATTGCCTGCGTTCACAGTGTGTTCACAGTGTGGTGAGTGTTCACACTTGTTAACACGCTCCATTCTAACATAGTCTACATAGAACGTTCACACTGTGGCACAGTGTGTTTACAGTGTGGTGAGTGTTCACACTTGTTAACACGCTCCATTCTAACATAGTCTACATAGAGCGTTCACACTGTGGCACAGTATGTTCGCAGTGTGGTGAGTGTTCACACTTGTTAACACGCTCCATTCTAACATAGTCTACATAGAGCGTTCACACTGTGGCACAGTGTGTTCGCAGTGTGGTGAGTGTTCACACTTGTTAACACGCTCCATTCTAACATAGTCTACATAGAGCGTTCACACTGTGGCACAGTGCGTTCTTTCCGGTAAGGATGTTCCATTCCCATTCGTCCTGTTTCTAACCCTAACCCTGCTCCTTGACCATTTCATTCTTTCCTGGGGGTGTTTCACAAAGATCCCAAGTCGAACAATAACACTAAGTGGGACTTACAAATCATGGAAATCCATTTGTAGCTTCGGAATTATATATATTCAAGAGCCAAAATGCGAATATTTGAAACTTTGCAAAAATGTTGATATGTATCAATAACTTGATGTCTCTTTGATATAAGAAAATGTTCATGATTTTTATCAAAATGTTTTTTTAAAGAACAATTATACATTTGAT
The DNA here is from genome assembly GCA_037951105.1 of Echinarachnius parma. Classification (NCBI taxonomy): domain Eukaryota; kingdom Metazoa; phylum Echinodermata; class Echinoidea; order Clypeasteroida; family Echinarachniidae; genus Echinarachnius; species Echinarachnius parma. The sequence continues at coordinate 24,350 of JBAMJV010006447.1, read as the reverse complement.
ACAAACATTATATAAAAAATACAACTTTATGGATTCAAGAGTACTGTTATCTATGTTCCATATTGATGCATCTCTTAATGGAACCATGTGTGTATGGGTCCACATGATCTAGGGTAACATTGATGAACTTCACTTTTGTGAACCCTGGCCCACATCCTGCTTCTCGCTAGTTTCTCTGGTCTCAATTGCAATCTGTATTATTGTTTATAATTTGCATATATGATAATATTTGTGTTGTATTGTACACTGTATTATGCTGTTTGGTCGTATAAATAATTTTAAAAATAACAATAAGACCATAGATTACCCCTGGGAACCAAATGTTGTACAAGCTTTGCTTCTTTTTGGTTCCCCCATATTTCACGTTATTTTAATAACAAACATAATGATTGATTATGTAATATTTATTGTATATTTAGTATTCTATGTATATTATATTGTATTCCGTTTATGAATATAGTGTTTGTTTGTATATTTACTTGATAAAAAATTACTTGTGAAATATGGAAATAAATTCAAAATCAAAAAATCAAAATAGAAGCTGGTTTAATTGTGAATGAGGGGAGGGGAGGGGGGGGGGGGGGGCGTACAAACCCAGGTCAACCGCAGAACCTCCACTTTGTATGTGTTGGTGGGATCGGGGGAGGGGGGCACCCCACCACAAGGATGCATAAAACCGTCGGCCTCGGAGGCAGACACCCCCTACAGAGCACACAAACACACACACACACTAAAAACACACACACACACACACACACACACACACACACACACACACACACACACACACACACACACACACACACACACACACACACACACACACACACGCACACACACACACACACACACACGCACACAAGAACACACACATACACACAAACCCAGCCCCACCCACTTACATAAACACACCCACATGGCGCAAGGCTCAGCACCCCCATCATTCTACAAAAAATACCGTTCCCAGGGTCATGATTCACATACTTACATATTTATATGACTCGATTACATAAGTTACATACGCAGTAGGGATACGTTTGCACAATTTATAATACATATACATATAAATTGTGCAAAACATAATTGTTCCATAGTGGATGTGGGCATGGTGGAGAATTAAGCCTTGGGTTACATGACTCAACAATACATGTATGGTTATATTACATAACCACTGCACCCCTCCCCCCCCCCCCCCCCCCCCCAACAATACAATAGAGTGGTGAAGTGTGATGTCATATATGACGTCATAAACAGCTATTTTTAGAATTTTAAAATTTGAACTTCATTTTCTGAAAGAGTATCAAAAATAATATCCAAATACCAAAAATCAATTGAACATGTTAAGTATTGGCTGAGATATGCCCATCCGAATGAATTTTACTTCAATGGGCAATCAGTGTTATAGTGCACTGGTTCTTAAAGTTATGAACCAGTGCACTATAACACTGATTGCATATTGACACAAACAAATCATTCGGATGGGCATATCTCAGCCAATACGTAACATGTTCAATTGATTTTTGGTATTTGGATATTATTTTTGATACTCTTTCGGAAAATGAAGTTCAAATTTGAAAATTCTAAAAATAGCTGTTTATGACATCATGGTTTCTATACAAAACTGATCTAAAATAAGAGGGTCGGAATATAGGTAAAGCTAAAACATTCCATAGGCGTAGGAGGAATGGGGCTGGGGGCTGCAGTCGCTGCCCCCATGTAGATTTAAAAACGGCCATATTCGGGATAAAAGCACCTAACAAAAGCATGTCATATTTGAGCAAACTCATATCGTATTCGGGAAAAAGCATATCGTCACATATCACATTCGGGCAAACTCGTATCATATTCGGCCATAAGCATGTTTAATTTTGTTTAGCAATATCATGTGATATTCGGGCAACGTCATAACAAGCATGACAACTTGACAAGTATACTTATTTTCTGGTGGTTAAATTGTGATAATCTTTTTTTTTTGCTTGTCGGTTGGAAATGGGGAAGAAGGTATTCGGGCAAAATGACCTCAGCCCGCCAGGAAAAAAAGTTTTCATACGCCCATGAGCATGTCCCTGGGCGTGCCTCAATCAGGACGTCAACACTTCGCATACACTTATATATTTCTTACTTATTACAAATTATCACCGAATCAATATTGCCAGATCTCAGAAGAATGTATTTTTCCACGGTTTTTGAAATACATGCTCAATAATTCTGAGCTTTTATCAGTATGAGGACAAATATATTTATTTTTTGAAGAGTAGAATCTCCTCCCCGTTTGCGACCGCCAATCTTCCAGAGGCTAGCGGGTAGCACGGTCCGACAAAGTCAGATCTTTGGGACGTGTTGTACCGTATAATCTGCCTGGCTTCGATCTCACCGAAGCGCGTCGCTCGATCAACGGCGTAAACGTTGAAATGCTGGTCTCTCACCGGATACGTCACGTATATCAGGTCGGTCTCGTGATCGACCGTGAAGGCGTAACACGTCCATTCGGGGTCCTGCAGGTTCCGACAGACGTCGCCGGAATGGTCGATGACGGTGAGCGCACGGCAACTCGTGTCGTGCGCAATACTGCTCATCTGACTCGGCGACGTCGCATCGGTGACGAAGTCTCCCGTCGACAGCGATCTTACGCGCACGGTGTCGACGACGACGAGGCCCGATGAGACGGCCTGCAGCCCGCCGTACCAGACCACCCTCCCGCCAGGGATGGTGATGGTCTTCGTTGCCCTCCGACCGTCGGGGTCGATGATGCTGATGACGGGCTGGTTGAACTCTGCCGCGAGGATCATCCTGTCTTTGTCGACGTCGACGTAAAGTCGAGTGCTTGGGTTCACTGACCTCTTAGGAAGCTCGACGTTCTTGATTATTTTCCAAGTCTTAACGCCATTATCATCATCATCACCATCCTCCTCCTCCTCATCATCATCATCACCACATCGGTAAATCGTCACGTAGTCTTTCAGGATATCACTGTTGCAGTCAAGTGTCACCCACTTGCTACTGATAACTATGTCGTGATCGTGGTCGTGGTCGTGGAGAACGGCGGCGCTTCTCCTTATTTTCAACGACGCACAACAAACATGTCTGCCATTATCCCCGCGCACAACCTTCCTTGTCGTCCCGTTCGTCAAATCTGTGACGTAGACGTCGTTGTTGCGACAATCCGTCACGACGATACTGTTGCTATAGTAACCAGCAAACAACGGTTTCTCAATCTCTCTTGGGATCTTGATCGTCTCGAGATGTCTGCATCTGTCGGTTAAGTCTAACTCCTGGCGGAAAGAAGCTTCGGTAAGCGTGGCAGGATTAAGACCTGCTGCTCTTGGAAAGGGTTCCGATGGTGATGATGATCCTCCTGGTGCTGCTGCTGCAGCTGCTACTGAGGGTGGGGATAGTCTTGGAGGAGGTGGTGGTGGTGGGTGCGGCGGTGGCATTGCATTTCGCCTTATCTTTGCCGGACGATCAGAGTAGCTTGAGACAGCAGGTCTTTTTACAGCCGTTTCCCGTATTCCGTTGTGGGTAATTATGGTAATAGCCGGGCTGATTTCTGCTGTCACACCTGCAATAAAAAGAAAAAAACACAAAACTTTGCACTTTTCCTCCCTTCAATTGTTCAATTCTTATGTATATCTAAATGCCTGTAAAAGTGTTGGTGATTATATCAATTGATGTTTCTTTTATTTATAAGCAATCAAATTCCATTCAAATTTAAGGGATTTCATTACTTTCTCTTACAATATACTATAGTCATGTTATCATGTTTATCTCGATCAAAGTTCATGAAATGAGTAAAGAAAATTGTGGCAAATCAATATTTGTTCATCAAAATGACGAGCCTGAGTCTATATAGTCTATACATCTATTTACCATAAACTAAAAACACGATAAACATAATTCAACCATGAACAAAACGATAAATCCTTAAATGACTAATGAATAATTATTTACACATTTTGATACACATAATTTGAAATACAGGAACCTACACATTGGTAAATGCCGTTCGGCCAACTCTCCAAGTTTCGAAGCCACCAACGCGCTCCGCAAAGCGCTCACTGTATCCCCGGAGTTGCGCTCTCTCCAGTCGCGCAGCATTCGGAGCGTTCCCGCGCAAGTCACGAGACCACTCGCCACGTTCGTCTTGACGTAGCGATCGACGTCGGGCCACTCGAGTCCGAGGTTGAGTCCCAGTCGCACCACCTTGCCCTCGTCGCTGATTGCCTCTGCGATGTCCAGAAGCAACCTGTCGTCGATCACGACGTGGTAGTGGCCGCCATCGGATCTCCTATATATATATATATATATAATACAGTTTAATGACGGTCATTGTGATGGTTGCATGCATTTACCTTGTCTTGCACAAACTCACTGCTTTGAAATAGTTCATTATGGAATAAAGAAGAGAATATAAACACACTTTCAGTACACTTTGTTAGAAAATGCCATTTACCTTATAAAGCCTCTTTAGTTTTCATGATATGGTGAACATGGGTAACATGCGTTAATCAGCTGATGATGTGGCGATAGTATTACATTAACATTACTGAATAATCATGGCATAATTTATCAAATAAGTCTTTTGTTATTGTCATGTTAAAACTTGATCACAAATAGATTTTGTGTAACATTTTTCTTAGCACTCTTCCATTCTTCCGAAAATCGGTAAAGGGTCAAAGTGTCTTTAATTATTCAAATATCCAATTCAAAGGAAATGAAATGGTTATGTATACGTACCCATTGTGTGGTCCCAGATATGGTGCAGTATCGTCACACTTTGTCGGATCCATTATTGTATTTGCGATAACTTAATGACGGCCTAGCTCAGCCATCAGATTTCAGCTTCCAACGTTTAATCAACCAAACGTATACTCAATATTTGCTCATTTTTAATATGAACATGATTATAAACATGGATACAGTCTGTTTTATTATAATGCCCTTATAAAATCTTTAAAAACTCTTCAGCGAATGCATTATTTGGCAGATTGATTATACATTACATGGGATTCTGCCTAGATCGTGTTGTGTAAAAACTGTTTTGTGATACAACGTATCCTTACCGCATACATTTCAGGTGCATTTAGATTTCCTCTCGTTTCTTTGTTGATCTTCGGCACCATAACAGTTCATATTTGAATCGCCTAGAGTAGCGAACCGTGCATGCCGCAAAACACAACGATTATGATAATATATTACGAGCATTATCAAACAAAAAATTAACCACGCATGAGCAAGCACAAAAAGTTGAATCACAATTTTGTTTTCTTGTGTACTCCAAATGAATACAAAAATTGTACTTTGTACATTTATGCACATTTATGGATTTATGCACAAATACAGCAGTGTTTTGTAAAGTATGTTTGTTGCTCTTCGGTTGGAATGGTTTATTCGTCATCCAGACTGCCCTTTAACTGTATGTTGAAGTTGTGATCATTTCCTGATAAAAAAATTCGACAGATTTCAAGGAAAGGTAAATAAAAACAGTTGGTCTTCTGCAGTCAACTATTTTAGATCTATCACTCTATTATAGTACTGGAATAACTTAATAATTATTCACATATTGCTCATTTAAGGCTCACGAGTAATAACCTTCAATGCAGTATTGTCAACATTGTCAATATGTCATCATGTGAATGATCTTCTCAATGCCCATGAGCCGCTTGGGAGATATGCTCCCCAGGGAGTGCAGATTATGCACACAACATGTGTGAGCTGACGCTGTATTCTATGAATAGGTGTACAGTGTATCATATTAGGCGCTATATAAGTCGAAACTGTTAGTATTAAGGTTTTACACACAACAAAAAACATACATGGGTCTGCTTTTCCATAACAGTTCTCATCTGAGATGTCGTCTAGGGTCATCGCACTGTGTCTCATCCTGTTCCTAACGATTGGGGTTTGCGTCGATGTCGGCACGGCGTGGAGAGGAGGAGGGGTAATAATTACACGTCCTTACTCGCAGTGGCGTAGCTACGGGGGGGGGGGCATACGGGGGCAAGAGTCAGAAATAATCAACTTTAAATTTGATTTTCTTTGGCAATGCTGACGAGCCACAAGAAGTCTCAGTTCAATCAAAATTGAAACAGACTGAATTTATTTAAGATAAAATGAAGAAAAACAAACAAACAAACAAACAAACAAACATCTAATTATTGTGGTGGCCCGAAATCAGACCAATCGGGTGCCGCCGCCCCCCCCCCCCCCCCCCCCCGCAGAAGTGTCTGGCAATAATTGATTGCGTATCAGGGCTCACAATTGGAGATTAATTTGGGTGGCGCCAAATCCAATTTGTATTAGTCGCCGGCCTTTGCTAATGTTGAGCCAACAGCTCGTGCCTATAATAGCTATTGTTTTTATTATTTGATCATTTCTAGCCACCACCGTCTTCGCAACAACCACGCCCACCACCGAGAGGGCCATCCCCTCCACCAGCGAGACCTCCTCCACGGGTGAGTATACTACCGACGTCATTATCAGCATCATACCCATCATCATCATCTTCTTATTCAGCACCATAATATTCCCATACTGAACATCATAATCACCATCATCATAATAATCATCATCATCCTCATCTTCAGCACCGACATTATGCCATACCCGATACCATAATCACGACCATCATTATTATCAACATCATCATAATCATCATCATGAGCAGCAGCACCATAATTATCCCGTACTCATAATCACTATCGTCATCATCATAGTCGTCATGGTCATCATCATCATCATCATCATCAACATTATCGGCATCATCTTTAGCACCATACTCATTCCATACCCGACATGATCATTATCTTCAACACCGTCATCATCATTATAATCATTATCATCATCATTGTCATACAACATCATCATCATAACCACAATGACCATCATTATCAATGATGGTACGTACAGTGTACCGACATCATCATCTGCAGCAGCTGCAGCACCTTGATTATTCCATACCCAACATCATACTCACTATTATCATCATCATCATTAACATCATCTTCGTCATCATTACCACCATCGTCTACATCATCATCATCACCATCATCATCTTTATCACCATCCTTATCTTCTTCATCATCATCATCATTATCATTATCATCATCATCGTCTTCAACAAATTAATTATGAATTACTATAGAGGAACATAATTATAAGAGGAAATAACATGTTTGTGCTCGGTAATTATTATTCTACACCAATTATGCTGATTTGTTAACACTATCCTCCTCATCATCAAGAACTACTACCCAGCTAGCCACCTGACGTCGGGCCGATGTCGGAATTTGGTTGCCGGATGTCGGCATATCGCCGTTGGCTCGAGGTTAAAATGTCCGCCAGCCCAACATCGTCACGACGTCATTTTTGTGATATATTGGCATAACGTCATTTTCCGACAATGGCCCAACATCATGTCATGAGATGATGTTGGGCCATTGTCGGAAAATGACGTTATGCCAATATATCACAAAAATGACGTCGTGACGATGTTGGGCTGGCGGACATTTTAACCTCGAGCCAACGGCGATATGCCGACATCCGGCAACCAAATTCCGACATCGGCCCGACGTCAGGTGGCTAGCTGGGTACTAATCTTCAGAGATCACAATTTTACTCGTTTACAAATTGGAGAGAAACTGTGATTGACAAGTCTGATAGTGATGTATATACTGTAGCCTACACGAAATCCAACTTTAGTTCAGTTTAATTGGCATCAGAATGAAAAAACAAGTTAAATATTGATATTGAAATATTGTTCATCCATACCATGCATACAGGGAGGCCTATGACGAAGAAGAGAAGCAAAACGATGACGCCTGTGGTCTTTACCGGTTATTCTACTCCATGCAGACTCCATCATTATTAGTTTGATGAGAAAGAGAAGGGCGTTAAATCACTAACCGTACTATACTACATGGAGGCTCCGACGTACAAGATAGTATGCGCAACTCAGTTAAGCCTACAAAAACAAATGACATAACGTCACGCCCTTTCGCGTTTACGCATCTCACACGTTACAAGATGGCAGTCAGATTCTTCACTCATGCAGCATGCTTAAAATGTGTGTTTCATAAATTACATAGATTAACAGTACATTCACACACTTTCTCACGCATTCACACATTTTATATGGTTAATGCATGGTTCATCATGTTTTGTTGTGGAAAAATGGTCTAAGGAAGGAAGATAATGAAAATATACACATTATTGTCTATTATTTTTGTATACATACGTCGAATACAAAAGTAATATCAGGATACTTGATGTCCTCTACAAACTTAGCATCTTTATGTTGTATCTAATTTGACATTTTAAATGGTTTAAGATAATGTTAATCAATGTCACTGTAGACCTCCATTCTCGTTATGGGTTGAATTCTATCTAGATATAGTATACATGTATCATTTGAACTACGAGTATACAGAAAATATACACAGCATCCATCCTATTAAAAATCAAACACTACGTGTATATAAAAATCAGTTATTCGCTCATCGAGTGTCGTTATTTCATTGACTGAAATTACAAAGTCAGTCTTTAGTATATACGTAGGCTCAATGTGAAAGGCAGCAATTTCATGTTCCATTTGGAGTGGGCTGATCCGGTTTTGTCAGGATTTTTTGGCAGGGTAGTGAGAAGAGCGAAGCGACCGAGTGGAGAAAGTGTGCCCCCCCCCCCCCCCCCCCCCATCCAACACACACATCGTCCACAGCCAAGGATTGTTATAGTACTGGAAAGTGGGAAGATACCATTTATTAGTATAGTTTAAACAATTGGTCTGCGGTGGTGTAATCGTAAGACTAGTTCAATAACAAATTGGTTTTAAAAGTCCTATATTGAAATTTTGAACTGAAAATCATGTTTTTAAAAGTTAAAGGTAAAGGCCAGTTTTGGAAACGCCCCCCCCCCCCCCCCTCTCAAAAACATGAAATGGAAGCTCTTATTACCAATAATGTGAAAGAATATAATTGTACTAATATATGATTATCCAAATTTGGCCAAGAAACCGCCTACTAATTGATATATTTGCAAAATTATAAATTGATCTAGGGCCGGATAGATATCGCCAACGCGGAATCGCCCATACGCTACGTGTATTACGACCACGAGGTGAACACGAGGTGTTCGCTATACGGGCTTGTCCCCAGCTTGTCGATATCTCCCCCAGCGCTAGCGGCGCTGACAGGTCTGAACGGGCGGTGGATTTATGAATTTCACAGGCGGATATTGGATTTCTTCCGATATTTCTGTATTTAACGATGCTTAGGTTCGGATTTTACCACACAAGCCCTATTTCAATACATATTCAACAATATTGATCAATATAGATGTATTCGGCTACTTTCCCG